>QVOA01009327.1:0-126290 GCA_014825685.1 Pseudomyrmex cubaensis | reverse complement strand
GAAAATATACGTTTTGAGAGTGGATTTTTATACGTTTTGGGAGGTGTATACGTTTTGGGAATATACGTTTTGGGAGGTTCTACTGTAATTTTCTCCGGACGAAATAATTTTTCGCTCCGTTATTTCTTTAAATTTAATAAAAGATGTTCTCTCTTCCTTCTCTCCAAATACTTTTTCTTTTAATCGTGGCGAAACGCGCATCACGAAGTTGAACGCACGACCGGGGAGATCACCTCGTTGACGAGAACAGCCCCCGGAAAGAGAGGAAGTCCGTCCGTTAACCCTTCTTCGTGATCGGGGCGGATCCCCGATGGGCGGAGCTTCCACCTGCGTCCAGCTCCATTTTGTTCGACAGAGGCGGTTCGCAGGTACACCACACCTTTACCTCTACTACCTGGTATCACCTTGAGTAGCGCGAGCGCGTTCAACCTACTCGAGGTGGCGGGAAGGCAGAGAAGCACATTGCCGGACAAGAGTTCGTGATACGCGTGTGTCGCGCGCTGCTCGCGCGCGCCTCTTACGGGCTTTCGTTCTCGCTTCCCTGAACAGGTTCGTTTTTCGCATTGTGGACGGAACTGTCAAAGTCAATCCGATCGCGCGTATAAATAAGACCGATCGTCAGTGACGATTGCCGGCGAAGATACGACACGTCGAAAAGTATGTCGATCGAATTTGACGCGGTGGACAAAAGTGCACGTGATACACATCACAGACGCAAATAATTTTTACTTCTTGAGAAAAGTGATTTGAAGCGTGAAAGAATTAGCTACGTAATTTAGATCTTCCGTAATTTATTTCTCAGTTCCTTTTACAATCCCGGAAGAAGTTGACACAGCTGTCAAACTCCATGTGTAGTGTTGGTGAGAGACATTTAAACGCCATCTTCTGTTATTGTTGTATACATACACACGTCACGTATCGAGAACGGCAGCTGGGCGTTCCGCCGTTTGGTGACCGGAAATGATCGCGTGAAGAACAACTTTCATCGATCTGGACGGTGGAAAGTGAGAGAATCTTTTTTCGTTCCGAACTGATGATTCTCGAGAGGGTCGTGATATCGCAAACAAAAGTAGGAAACAGGTTTCGGCAGGCGCGGCACATCAACACGAGGAACGATCGAAGGTTAAACCGCGCCGAAAGTTCGTCGATCTCTTTCCGGGAATAAAACGTGCGTGCGTGCGTGCACACACGCGTGCGCTCGGATGACACCGTGTGTGTTTACGAGTTCGATAGGAACGTTCTACCGCGCGTGGTGTACGCGCTTCTGATAACGATCAACGCGATAACGCGCTGGCTACCGACGGGATCGATAACACGCGATGATCCGACAGTGCGTAAGCGCACTCAAACGGCGACAAAGCTCTTTCTTTTCATTTGGAAACTGGAGCAAAAGCGGAAATGACAGCTTATATCGGCTCGTGAGATGGACAGCTCTTTAGCGTCACGAGGAAAACGATAACGTTCCGACGAAACGACGCCGGTGCGACGTAGAAGACGCGACCGAGCACTCGAAGATAATCGAACATTGAGAGAGAAAAAGAAAAAGTGCAATTGATAACGCCGTTCAAAGTGTGCGATAATAATGTGACGGATGTTATCGAATCTGTGAAAAAGAATGACAGCTGAAAAGTAAGTATCGCTCGTTCTTGATAGAGACGTTGACAACGCGAGCCGATCTGTTAAACTTGACCCACTATGTTGTCTGTGACCCAGATGAAGAGAAAAATAATAAGAAAACGCAAACGCGGGCTCTTTCCGAAGATTCAGTTCCGCGAAGTTGAGTTTGCGTGACTCGCGGCGAGACCGAAGCACTCGGACGAAGCTGTCGAAATTGGCAGGTGTCGAAAGTGACCGCGATCGAGTTGTTGAACTCTCGTGGTAATAAGTCTTTGTGAGAGGCAGAAAAAAAAAATTAGTGAAGTGAGAAAAAGAAGAATCGTCGTCGGACTTGAGCGAGATTTCGCGAGAAAACCGGAGTGACGTTTCTCGTGTTAGGAGACATTTGTCGTTTAATGAAGTCGCTTGGCCGGAAATGCAGAGGACAACGCGAACAACGAAGATGGCATGATTTCGGCACGCACGGCGAGAAAATATATTGCAATATATCAATTTTTACTTTCGTTCGTGGATGAAAGCTGTGCGACTATTATTGACGATGGATCTCAGCACAAAACCCGCCGAAGCACACGCACCGAACCACTCGCTCGATGTGCAGAAGGCCAGAGTGGCCAAAAGCGTCTTCAGCATCGCCAGCCTTGTCGACGACAAGAAATCTGCACAGGATGGGGAACGTTCGCCAAGTGAGTTTTCAAATGCTCCATTAAAAAAAAATCAGTTGTTACAATAAAATGTCGAGAAACTACGACTAAGAACATTAGATAAAAAATATCTATAAAATATGAAGATACGTATATCGTAACTGTATAAGAAATTATTACACGTGCAAAAGTGTGTAATATATTTTAGACGAAACAAGATTCTTGTTACGTCTCAGATGCGAATAAAAACGACTATTATGACACGCGACAGGTACTCTAAGACCATCTGGTAGGCAACTTAATCATCGAGTTGATTAGATTGGATGTGTAATTATTACTATGATCTATGTAATTTGTCGTCGTAAAAAGTGTCTATTTCTGCGAGTTGATTACACGGTACTGTAAAATACTTAACCGAGGCGATGTATATAATCAGAGCACTTTGAATAACACGTACACACAAATGTAACTTACGTGTGTTTTATACAAGTCGAGTGCAATGCGTACGATCGTGAAAAAAATTCGCGGCGAATTTCTTTGGTATGTTTAATAATAAAGAAACACATTTACTTTGTTCGAAACATTAATTTCAACAGATGACTGGCGTCTTTCAATGGACGCAAGACAAACAAAGGCGCGAGAAATAATACAATATTTTAAAATCGGGAAAAATGTTCACGGTCTGTGACCCACAAGTACAGTTGCGGTTACACTCGCGCGGAAAAAGCAAACCCAAGCCTGGTGCTTTCTCAAGCACCGGAATGCCACGCCGCGGTTTCGATCGGAGAGAAGGTAATCGTGACATCTTGTAAAGGACGATCGGTTACCTTCTCTCCGATCGAAACCGCGGCGTGGCATTCCGGTGCTTGAGAAAGCACCAGGCTTGGGTTTGCTTTTTCCGCGCGAGTGGCCTTTTGTGCCCGGGATTCAGCAAAAACCGGCCGCCCTTATAAGAGCGGCGAAGTTAATTAAAGCACATTTAAAGTCGGTAAGATCGCGATAAGACGGCGATTAACTCGAAATTAGTCCGCCCCACGGATCTAGCAAAAACTGTATCGCTGTCGTTATTGCCGACACGTATTGACGGTGCAGATAAATACGTGATTGAGACGATGCCCAATTAGACGCGGGGCGAATTATTACATCACGGCCCACTCCTAAAATTCATTCGTAAATAGCAAAAAACTTTCTTTACACACAATGACTCGTGCTCTCGTTTGGCTTTTTTTTGTTCCTCGTTTCTCCCTTCCGGCATGTGACATTGAAGCAATTTGTTAAAACAATATCAAATATCAGATTACCGAGCGGCTGTTTTTACGCCAACTATTCTTACATACATGTTCGCAATTGATTATTTTTGACGTCTATCGGAATATCGCGAGCATCCGTTGAAAACACGGAAAAATCGGCGTGCGAGAGCGTGGCGGCAGCGGAAAAACGTTACTGCTGCATCGGCCGAGTTTCCAGTTGGCTGATAATATGCAAAGTACTTGCTGGGTAGCGCGCGATAACACGCATTATTCGACTTTCTTGTGGTCGTGAATAAATAGCGAAATACCATTTAGTCGTCAGCTGATAATGCGAAACGAGCCCGCGCGCTCTATAACGGAATCTCATGTAGTCCCTTCGCAAAATTCCTACGGAACTCTACTGGCTTGTTAATTATAACGGACGACGGAACAGAAATAAATGCATCGATTAACAAATTATGTAAAGCGCGTAACGTAACAAAGACGCGCAAAAACATTAATCGTCGCGAATGGGGCAATAAACATTGTGTAAACTCTGTTAATGCGGGTAGGAATTGGTTTTGCAAAGTACGAGGAAAGTTCGTTATGTTATTTGTGTACACACCCACGCGCGCGCAAATGTATTTTAATGTAACTTAGATAATTTTTATATATATATTTTATATATATATATTTTTTTTTTTTAACGCGTTTCCGTTATACATTGTTGCGACCGATTCGACATTGGCTCGATTAAACTTGCGAAACACGCAAAACGAATTATGTCGCGGATAAGCACCTCGTATAGATAAGCGTACAAAGTAAGAATTGCTAATCTAACGAAGTCATGGTTCAACGACGAGTTAACGAATTCTGCATAGAAAACAGCCACTTATTTCTGTATCGCTTGAAAAAAATAATTGTTATTGCTGTCATTATACTTTGCCGATATCGTAACATCTTTGTTAGTACGGAATACATTGTAAGAACATCTTTAATATATGTGCATAATATTTAAAGATGTTTAAAGACAAGAAGACATAAAAAGAAGTTAGAACATTTTGCATAGTTTTACTGTCTTACGTAAAACTAATTATCGCTCTGTTTGCCGTTGAAATACTTTCGCGCAATTTCTTTTTCGGCTCCGCTTTGTCGTCGACGTTCAAAAAAAAGAGAACGGATGTATAATCATTTTTGTGCCACTTGGAGATATTATTAGAACAAATATACGCACGTTGTAGGTAAGTAAATATTTTAAAATAGATACAAATAATTATCACCGAGCGTGCATAGATAAACGGGCTTAAATAGGTGGCTTAATAATACCGCGATGTAGCAAGTAAAAAAAATGTTTCCGTTACATTTTAGTCGAGTAATTACTGTCGGAACTGATAAAGTAATATTTCTGTTTTACGTTAAAGAGCTAAATTATCCGCGATAACGTTTCGTGTAATTTTGTTGAATTTTTTTATTGTTAAACAAAAAGGTTAATAAATTAAAGTGACAAAATACAATGTAGCGATGGTTGGATATTTACTCCGCGACCCCTCACGAATGCCGAGCTTTTCTACTTAAACGCCATAAAATATCTACGGACGAGACGGCATGTGCATAGGTCGGTTTGCCGCCGCCATATTACGATTCCGGTCTGGTCGATTAAACGCTATAAATGGCCAGGACAGAAGGTGCAATAGAATTGGGGTACCACCATCGAGCCAATGGCGCTCTGCGATTAGGGGGTGGTTGTTCGTGCTCGATTGGCTTTCACGAGCGAGGGTTGATGCTTCCCCCAGGGGGGAGGGTGAACTACGTCTTTATTCTACCATCGATTCCCGTTATCCCATTACGGAAACGACTCACCCCCCTCGCGTTTAAAATTTCATCGTTCTGGAAACATTACACAGACCCCCGATAATTCCCCCATTCATATTGGTGACTGTGTACGATCGCGTGGAATTTATGTACGAAACTCCGTCTTTTATCGTCTATGGGAATGTTCGCGACTCTGTCGTAAGGTCTAACAATATCCGTCCACGCTATCCGAGACTGAGGCCACGGAGCGGACCCGCAAAAATGTCAACATCACGGGCCTCCGCCAGGTTTTCCGCCATAGAGCGCGCGCGGCTAATTGCGAAAAACAAAGAGAATCTCGCCAATAATACGTGCCAGGCGGGTCGTAAATAAATGCCGCGGGTTTTACGCGCGCGTATACGATGCTGCGATACTCGCTGATTGGTCGCTCCGGTAGAACCGCGCTAATTGTGTTTTATTAGCGCGTTTTACTTCTTTCTTTCTCACTCAGCTCGCTCTCGCTCTCTTTCCCTTCGTCCGTCCTCTCGTCGCCGAACATCTGCGCGATCTTAGCTGACTAACTAAGCAACCCCTCCGCCCATGTGCTAACTACGAGCGACATTGTTATTAAGTGACTCTACACTGTACGCGCGTCTAAAGCCTACGCGCGATGATACTGCGCCTTTGATGCTCGTTAGAAGCCATTAGAGAAATACAGATGAGCCGCAAGGATCTGCGCATCATCTGTCATCGGTTGTATCGAAAGAAACAGGAAACGTTTAAAATGTCTGACGCACTTCTAACGGAAAACGTCAGCTCGACAATTTTCGTTTCTGTAAAAATTTATTTCTTTTCATCAAAATAATTTCATATTTGGAGCTTTTATTCGTCAATAAATCGCAGTGCTCGCGAATGAACGACACGAATGATCGCAACGTCGAAACTCAAAACCGTATCATCGCGAATGGAAGAGAGCGCGCGGACGGTCATTCCTTTATTCTCTTGGCGGCGGGGGTTGCGTCCGGGCGGCGGATATAAGGAGTGGGAGAGAGACGAGCAGGGGCGAGTCTTATTACGTCGAGGAGGAGAGTCGGGCATGCTGGCGCAATCAAATAAATTAGTCGGAATTACGCGGGCCGTGGAGCCGGTGGTGCAGCCATTCACCACCAGCTCGTCCTCGCCACCAATTAGCGAAGCTTTATCCCGGGTCCTTCCACACACACACACGTGTATACAGACGCGTACACGGACATATTTCACATGGGTTCGGTGTATCGTTTCTCGAGAAATTCGCGAGCCGCCCGCCTCACTCGGCGCCATGTTGATACCATGATTCTTTCCCCGGCATATCGCGCAACCCCCGCCCGGCGCGCAAAACCCGGGTGTGTGTGATTTGCTACGTAGCGCGCGAGTTTATTGGACTGGCGGGATAAACGAAAGGCGACGCGCCACGAAGAATTCAACGTACGATCGCGTGATGATCGTTTATTTCGCTTATTTATTAAATGCCGACCCGTAAGACCAATTATCGGGTTATAGGCTTGCACGGGAAGTTTCAGAGACGAGAGCCGCGCAGCGCGAACTTTCAGTCTGCGCTTCGCTGATGCCGATGAAACCGAGTTCGATTTCGCCGCAATGCGAATGTGTGTGTGTGTGTGTATGACGGAAGGTTTTGCAGAAACCTTTTATTCGCCGAATATTAATTTGACTTTGCCTTTTATACAATCTTATAATTGAAATCATCACGTTACGTCTAGCTCAAGTGGCGCATAAATACGAAAATATATAAATATGATTTTATACATCTCTTTATAGGTATAAGAATTCTTCGCAAAAATAAAAGTAATTTGTTTCGTTAGCCAATAGCCCTCGGCTCTCTCACGAGTTCGCTCTGCTTTCTCGGTAGCGCCTTATGAGGGAGGTATTTGTCAATCGCGGCACAATTGACCGCGGAAAGTGGATTATAACGCTGGCCTCCGCTCGCTCGCTCGCTTCTATATGCGCTCGCGCCATTTTGGCTTCGCTCTCTAAACCGCTCGGCGCATAAACACGCGGATAGAAGGTGTCGTAATTCGCTAACGAGCCCACGATCCCCCGTGGGAGTGACGACGCCGGGCAAGGGCCCGACAGCCGGCGAGGAGAGAGAACGCGGGAGTGGGATAATAACGGCAACAATATTGTACAACGCAAACGGCAAACGCGACGCAAAACGGTTACCGCGTATTCTTGCGTGACGCGTTATTAGCCGATTGGCTCATTAATCGCTCCGTCGATCCGAAACAGCCGAAGCCTCACTTCTCCCTCTATCTTTCTTTCTTTCTCTCTCTCCCTCTTTCCTTCTATTCTGCTCGCATAGTAATTGCTAATCGCTAATTGCGAGCGCAAACACTCCATCCAATTAACCTCCTCCCACGAGCGCGGCTTGTCCACGACTGAAAGCCCGACGATGCAGCCACCCTCTTCGACGCTAACTTACTTCCATAAACAACTTACATCCGACCCGCGATACATCACCGTTTCCTGCGGTCTCGATGAGTTAAAGGCGACTTCAAAACGCTCTAGTTACGCAAACGATCGTCTAATTACCGATCTAATTATTTTAAGCGGGAAATTCAAAGCGCGGATGTACTTTATATGTGTCACTTAACGGGTCGACAACAAAACTCGCATTTGTTACGTTGCGCACCTATGTAGTTAGTCGATGGTGTAAGGGAAATTACTCAGAAATTCTCTCCCGTCTTCCTGTAACAGGTATTTTCCCCCGACCCGGCGCGGGCGGGTTTCTCTGTCCGCGTTTATTCCAAGATGGGGTGAGAACAGATCGGTCACGGACGATCTCCGCGTCCGGGTCCCAGAGAGCAGCGAGCCCAGGTATCACCTGTTAACTCGTCGGGTCCTAATCGTTATGAAGGCGCCGGCGTCATATGCTGCGCGGTGAAAAGAAACGGCTCATTTCCTCACCGCGTCTCGTGTCTCGCTTCCTTTCGTTACGTCCTCCCTCCGTGTCTGTCTTTCTCACTTGTGCGAGACCTAATGAAATTTCGTCTCGGACGAAAAAATGCGAACGAGCTCGCGCTCTCAAGAGAGACAGAAAGATAGAAAGGGGGGGAGGAAAAGAGAGAAGGGGGAATACGCGCGCGCGCAAGAAAGAGCGAGAGAGAGACCTCTTTCGATCAATTAAGGCTAATAAATGGCGTCGGCGGTAGGGTTGTTGATGGCGACCAGTCATATATACATATATATATATATAGGGATGAGGCAGGGTGGGAAGAGGAGCGGAAAGGAAAGGAAAGCGTTGCCATGAGCGAATCGACCGGGGTTCTGTGTGGGTTTATGCTATTAAAAATGTAAATATCTGCCGGCGGCTCGTTATCGGATATAAATATGGCGGAGGGCGCGTCCGGGGCCAGATGGGGCGGGGTGGGTCTCGCAGCTCCTTTGTTTCGTTATTTATTGGAATGTGCGCGCGCGCGCTGTACCGAAACCCACGCTGACGGGAACCGATGATCATCTCTCGATTCGTCCTCATCTTCTGTTCCTCCGTCCCGTCTCATCTCGTCGCCAAAGTCGCACTTGCCCCGCGCTACGAGACGTTTTAGTATCGAACGCACTCGAGAGAGTTGTGAGTTCTTATGCAATTAATATAATACGCGTAATAGATACAAATACAAGAGATTACGTAGTATTAACATTCTGTGGAATTAAAAAAAAAGAAACACGTTATCTGTCGTGCGAATTATTGAACGAACGATCGTTTGAATAAAATTCCGCGAAACTGAACACATGTATTGTCGATCCAATTGGAAATTTAAGACAAACTCGCTGACGGTGCTGAGAAAAAAAACCGATATCTAGGTTCTCTTTCTCTCTTTCTCGAAGGCGCGAACTTCGTACAGTCGATTCGAATATACGCGCCAAGTCTTCCCGCTCCTCTCTCGCTTTTTCAGAGAGGGCCCCGCGCTTTTGATATATGACTCAATAAAACCAGACCCAAGGCGGACTCGGGAGTAAATATCAAACGTAAAATGTTCACCTCGTTAACTTGTTTCGCAGAGACGGGGATGCCCGTAAAAGGGAAAAAGAGGGAAGATGGTACGTATAACATAGGGACACGCGCATCGAGACGAGGTGCCAATTAAGAATTTCGTAAATTAATGCGGAGCACAATCGATATAGAGATTGTTTGCTATTCAAATTCTGGACGCCGTCGATTATGTTACAAATTACACGATATAGTAGTCCCGTTTTAATCGTAATCAAGTTAGTTCGTATAATGAGATGTCAAACATAAATTCCATCGATAAAGGGAAATAAAATAAAGAGGAGAGCTTATTTAGCTTTCTTTCCGTATTATCTTTTGTTCGGATAAAAGGCTGGAAGAAATGGATTTATTGGAATGTTTTAGAGATTACATACATCATATATATATACATATATATATACATATCAGATAAAAGCAGCATTGACAGAGAGGGAGGGAGAAAAAATATTGCTTTTTTTGGCTGGAAATCTCATTTGAAATATCACGAATAACAGTAATATATCGTTATCAGATCTAGCTCTTACACCGAGAGAGATTGACTTAGATTATCTGCAGGTGCGCGTCTTAATGACTGGTGAAATTACAGCCGAAATTACCTCCCGTCCTGAGAAACACGGGGGAAACACACACGTACGCACATAATGAAAAAGCCGACGTAACGCGCAGCGATATCGCCGAGATAGACCGCGAAGATGTATTCATTGCGGTGTCGTTTCCAAATTTCGGGCATTGTTCGAGTAACAAGACACGCGTGCATGAAATGAGTTCGAATGTAGCAAGAGGCGTGAAGTGTGCCGAGAATACAAATTACATTGTCTCACCTCGCGTAAAGATTTTTTTTTTTTTTTTTTTTTTTTTTTTACTTCGGTATTGTTTCTTCTTGTTCGCGTCGTCGATCCGCTTCGATGGATTGAATAACCGTTTCTTTTCTGTCGCTTGTAAATCAGCTGTTCGACGGATCGTTTCAATTGCATTCGATCATTGCTTCTTCTGCTCACCGGAATTCGCTTCCTTTTTTTCTTCTTCTCGGGATTGTTTCGCCCATTGTTCGGTTTCTTGTCTCTCATCGATTTTAATTTTACTCGCTCCAAAAGGAAACAACATCTTTAAAAACTTGTTGATAACTTACAAAGTTTTGCGCGTCGCTTTGTATAGAACTCATTTCTCTTTTTTTATCTCTTCCCCTCGTTTGTGCTCGCATATACATAGCGACGTCCAATTAGCTGTGACGAAAGTTTTATCTTGTCGCGCGTGACGACAGTTTTATCTCATCTTATCGCGCGTCGCTGATTGAGAGTTTCAATTTCCCACGATACGTATCTCTATCTGCCCTCCAATCGCCAATCGGCGCCAATGGGCGCAGGTTGCTAGTAGGCAGCGCAGCGCGACGATTTGTTTTATCGAATCGTTATTGCTCTGTGATCGCGCGGCGATTTGTGTTCTATCGCGAAGAGTTCTTTGTCGCCGTCATTGTCCTCGTCTTTCGTCATCGCGCCATTAGTTCCGCATCAGGAACGAAAGAGAGGCCAGCGTTAACCACGCCAGACGACGAAGAACGAACCCCGAGCGAAATCGACAAATTGCGCTCGACACCGCGCGCTATGTTTTCAGCGAGCTCCGAGAATTGCCTATCACCATATCTCCTCGCCTCGTGAATTATTTATTGTACAAGAAACTTCGACGAAGTTTCCGATAGCTCGAGTGAGACAGGCTTGCAAAATAAATTTGTAACAATAAATTTGTATCAATCAAAATTGTTTTTGTGGATTATCTTTTCCAAAAAAAAAGTTCTTTTTTTGTCACAAAACATTCTCTCTTTTAAGTTAAAAACAAACCGAGACAAGTTGCAAAATGACGTCGTGACTTCGAAATAAAGTGTATTACGTAAGGATAATTCAATCTGATTCGCGTCATGAACATAAAGGCGGAAAAGAAAAGGGCGCAGTGTAGCACGAGTTTCGAATGACTGCGAGAGAGACGGACACAACGATTCTAAGAATCCATTAAGAAACACGAGTTTAACACGCTCGCGCGGAGTATTAGAGACGCGAGTTCTCGAAGAAGGAGATAAGATTGCCTGGAATGCCGATCATTCGTCGGTGGCAGAACGAGGATTCCCGGCGACGGTGGCCCACGAGTTGAGTGTTTTCTGTAAATTTGGTTAAGATACGAGGGCCTACCACGAAGAAGTCGCCTCGCTTACTCTCGTCCTTGATAAGAACAGACCTCTCGTCCTTTGTAGAAACGTCAGAAACAACTTGTACAAGAGAGGATGTTCCATACACCTCTCGGTTCTGTATATTTTGACATTTCAATTATTTTATTCACTTAATGCGCGTGAAATTTAACCGCACACGGAAACACGCAGTAACTTCAAAGTACTGGAAAGATTCAATTTTACGTAAATAATTACGTGTAAATAATTACTTCAAAAACAAATGAATTTTTTATGGAATATTAAAAATTTAACGTAGATCGCGTCGACAAATATTTTTGTTGCAATAGTACTACTATACTAAATAGCGTTTTGAGCAGGAATATGATTTGTCTATGCAAACATCGTAATATCGCATATCGATATAAATATCGCATATCGATATATATCGCATATCGATATATATCGCATATAAATAATTACTTCAATTTTACGTAAATAATTTATGTAAAATTAATTCAAGGCTGGACACACACGTGGTAATTCTGCGGAACGATAAAATGTCTACATTGTTGCATGTTCATACATATGTTATTCTAAAAAAAAATGTACGTATATGTAATAAATAAATAATTCTGTTTGAAAGACAAGTCACCCTGAAAAAAATAATATATTTACATGTACCGTGTAGTTTTGATGTACAAGATTTGCATATCTGCAAATTATCTGAAATATTTTATATTAAAATATTAAAATACATATAACTTAAATTAAAAAATTTGCGAGAGATAATCTCTTAAGTTTCTGTAATTCGCTTAGGTCTCTCTTAGTCTGTCAGCAGTGTCTCCGATTTTCTTTCCAAATAATTTCATTATACGCACTTTTTACCATACATATGAGAAAATGATTGTCTCGTTAAGAGCATCTGCATGAAGCAATTACACAACAGAAAAAGAGAAAATTATTCTGTCTAGCGATATGTTAAACAATTTCGCGTGTTTTTTTCTTGTAGCAATTTGAGTTAGTTTAACGTTTTGCTCTTATAAAATAAATATTCGCACAGTTGCGCTTTTAGGGAAAAACTTGCTAAATTGTATTCATGAACAAGCGCGTTACACGCTCTTATCTAAATTTTCACTTTATAAAGTATCACGTTTTGTACTTTGGGGCACATTGCCGATAAGCATCGGTTATCTTTGACGTGAAATGTAGCTGACTATAAAAGATTTAAATAAGTCGTATTAGGGCTGTATCTTGAGCACGTATCTAATTTTCATATCAGTCCGGTATGCGCGCTGCCGGTACACTTAAATTATTGCTCGCAGATAACAATATTGCATGTTTACATTACAAAGTCAAATTGTTGTATCAAAACGTATCATGCACATTCCACACACGAGATTCCAACACATGCTTTATTAGAGTAAACATCTTCGAAATCCGAAATGTTAATCGTACTGATGTTCGCATAAAACGAGAAATGAGTCATTTTTTTTTTTTTTTTGTTTTATCAAGATGTTCGGTTATCTGCAGACGGGTGCACGCACCAGCAATGAAGAGGCACTTACGATTAGACCTACCTTCGGCAGGTCCACTTAACGTGCATTGATCCTCTAAAAAAAGTTAGCACTACTCGTAAATCGACCGCAACGATCATTTTTCCTTTCGAGAAATTCTTTCTTCGTGTGCCTGATCAACAGATAGCGATAATACGTTCAATTCTCTCTGTGAGAATAGGAGTTCAAAGGAATAGTTTTGAGCTTCGTCACGTTTACAATGACAAAGAAAGTTTCGAAGAAAAACAACGGAGAAAAACTGAGTAATTGCGCACAACTAATTTGCGAACACGATACGTTATTGACAAATTTAAAAGTAGATGGAAAACATATTTATTTATTTGAAATATGTTTAAAAAAAAACGAGGAAAAATCGATTTATCTGTTTTCATTTTGTTTTGCGTACTTATATGTATGTTTTACAAATAGTGTTTCAGGCACTAAGTTATTGCTTCTCTCTCATTGTAATTGAAAATTATGTACATAAAAAATCGTGCGTGATAACAACGTTGAAAATAGTACAAGAAACTTAAGTGAAGAATATAAGAAGCGTACAATCCTTACTTTACCACGGCGTATATTTACGTCAAAAAAAATGGAAATGGATGGTAATGCGAAACCGTAGTTTGTTAATAAAATGTCACGTATCATATTACACTAAAGCGTTTACGTTTTTATATCTGTTTTGAAAGTGTAATGACTAGTTTTACGCACAAGTGTGAAGTATAATCTTTTTTAAAAAATAAATTGCAGATAAGAGAATAAATATCGCATTTAAACCTGAATTCTTTATTGAGGTGCTTATAAAAAATAATTAAAATAATGTGTTTTTCTAGTTTAAATTAAATTAGCAGTTAAACATTGTACCCTAATGTTCCAATAAAACAAAAACTAGCGGCAGCAAAGTTTTCCTTTGTTTTCTTTTGTTTGTAATTCCAGTCAATAATTTTATTTATTTCTTTCGTTAATAACGCGAGTTGATTACGCTGATCGAGCAAATTAGAACGCGCTTTTCCGAACAACACACGCAAATCTTCTTCCGCCAAGAACGCGTAAAACAATTAAGACAACGATTAGCAGCAACTCATCATCGACGTAACACGCATTCTACAGAGAGAAAATCGACAAAGCGCGAAATTTCGCGCGAACTTGGCACAAGCGCGAGAACGTCGATCGCAGATATAACAATTAGTTGCGAGAGAACGAACGCGATTAATCATTTCGCGTTAATCATAGAGCATTTGTGGTTTTGAGTCTTAATTTATAAACCGAGCGAGGCGTGAAATGCAACGCCGCCATGTTACAGACGAATAACACACTTTTCTACGTATTAATGCTTTTTTTTTTTCATTTAATTCCGCTTTCAAATGGTTTAGTCACTTTTGTAAACAGAATATTTGCTTAATTATTTTTAATATTTATTTTTTAATATCTGCGTATAGAAAAACATGTTGGATAATGTACACATTACCCATATCAAAGGAGTAGCCCTTTCACGGGAATTGCTCCGATTTCAATTTCCGTTTAAATCGTTATTGCCGCGATTTATGTTTATGGATTTATTATTTCGCTCGGACCTAACGAATGACATCGTGCAAAGAAAACTCGTGGAAGATAACCCGCGAATCGCACGCGCGCGCTTCCATTTGCCTCCAAAAAAAAAACCAAAAACCAGTGGGTTTGATTTATCCTCATTTTAGGGGACATCGCACCAGATGAGCGTGCAGTGGATACCGCGAGAGAGAAAGAAGGAAAGAGAGACCGCTTTGTCTCTCCTGTATTAAGATTCTTAATGACGATATCGGCCAATATGGTTATGCCCGTCCAGGTCACCGAACTCCGCCTTAATGGATTCCCCGAACTCGGCTCGCATGATTAATTTCGCATCGACCGTCCGATTTGGATTTTCAAAAGCGTTCATCGAGAGGGGAGTTTAATACTCTTATCGTAACGTCTCGACGAGAGGTCGCCTTGTTAATACGTACTTATCAAATATCTCACCAAATATCCACACTGCGCCAACCACGATGGCGACTAGTCGCTTTCTTATCTCTCGGTACTCCGGTCATCGTGGACAACGCGCGCGCGCGCGCGCGATTCTTCCACGAATCCTCCGATCGAGAATTGCCACAATCGCGGAACCTCATCCGAGAGGTGTAAACACCTTTCCTTGTTCCTCTCTCCTTTGCTTCACAATATTATCAAAGTCGCAAACGCGGAAATTGAAAAGATACGTATAAAAAAATACTTAAGGTAATATACTTTTTAGTGTGACGTTTTACGCAGCAATCACTTATTAAATTACAAAGTTTGAAACTCGTTAATTAATTTCAATTGTGTCCATCAGACAAAAATCGAAGACTCGGTATGGTATCGCGAGGTATCGAGATGGAAAAGCGCGAATTAGGCAAGCGCGGGGCGATGAAAGAGGAGGCGGACGTGTATCGCGTGCGGGGTAATCAACGCGAGGCAACATTAATTATCGTTATCAGGGTCCTCGGTCTGAAGCGTCGTGTAACGAGAGTGCAGCGTGCGCGCGCTGCGTACGGGGCGGTTGTAGCGCGAGTTACGCACGCATAGGGTACAAAGACGCCGCTTCCAACATACGTACGTGTGTGTGTATGTGCAAGTATACGGCGTCGTATGTATGCACGTGAGAGATGCAACGTACGATACGCGCCGTTGCTTACGAGTCTATTTGCCGCGGATTATGCGCGGCGCGAGCGCGCGCGCTCGCGACGGCGTGTCACGGATGAACGCGAACGTCGATTATCGGCTTGAATCGGCGTGTGTTAACATCGATTCCGCGCTATAAAATCTCATCTCGAACAATGCCGTTTACAGGAAAGACAAACTGTGTTTTAACATCATTTGTCACATGGGACAATTATTTTAGAAAAGAACAATAAAGTTTTAATGATATAAAAAAATCAGCTGGAATAAAAAAAAAATTAACAAATATATTAGATTTTGGAAACAATTGAAAAATTGTTCAATTGAATCCTGTGTCTCTTCTTTGCTTTTGAACAACGAGCGAGTTCACTGCGAGTGTCCGCAGAAAACCTTCTCCTGAGAACACCGGTAGCGGTACTGCGCTGAAAAGCGCCGGTACAAAAAATTCGATCGATGTCTGTGACGTGACCGCCGCGGGTAATTACGCGTCGAGGTTTAACGAAGCAATTAAAAGTCAATCTAAATTGTCCTTCGGCTGCACTGTCACCGACAATCTATATCGAACGGCGCTCGCCAATCTATATCGAACGGCGTTCACCTTGTCATTTGGTGACTAGTTTTTCGATGCTAGGTATGATAAGAATTCCCGCTTTTGTCGGTCGCGCGGCGGTTCGTTACGGTCGAACGTTCTTTCGTCGTGTCTTAGCGCACTATAAAGAATCACGATGGCGCAAAAATAATAATGCGTCAAACACTATCGCTTGATTTTTAGAAAAATATCGCAAACCACTTCGTGGCACACATCCCGTATAAAGAAGAAGCAGCGACGAAATAAATGCAATAAATATTTATGCGAGGAAATTGGTTTTTTTTTCTTTTTGTAACACCATCGCATCGCCTTATAATGCAAGATGTGTTTTCGAAAACACGCTCCTTTATTTCTTATCCCTGTTTATGGTTTTGAGTTGAGACTATCGGAGGCAAACCTGTGTCATTTGTTTCGAACGATAATGTCCGTCTCGTCGTCGCAAGAACCAGATCCGAGTTGTCCCGTTCTGATCGCTATGACGACGACGCTGCGACGACGACCACTTTAAACGGTCCAAATGGACTCGACTTTATACGCAGAGATAATTTCATAATGATTTACCGGCCGTTCCGTCGAAAAGCTCGCGTTCGCGATATAATACACCAAAGAGGCGTTTGTCTTTCTTTCGTCGCGACGACGACGCGATAAAAGCGCGCGTCCCGACACTCTACCGCGTCACGGTGACGAGTCACTAATTAGTCCGTTGGGAAACACTCCGAGTCGCTAGAGCTGTTACACCCGTTTTGCATCACTTACGTCGTCAGAATGCAGATAATGACGTTGTCGCTTTCGGTGATGTTTGCGTATATTAATTATCCCCGCGTTTTCTTTTCGAACACTTGCAATTAATGTTTCCCGCACGAGATTTCGCGTTATACCGATTTTCTTGTCAATCCCCGCGGCGTATAATCTTTTGATTTTTACGATCGCTAAGTAAGTTTTTTCCAACACGATTGGTCGCAGCGCAACGAAACGGAAAGAATCGACTCGCTGCTTCGACCGTGACGGATTATTCGCTCGGGATAACTCGAGATAACGCGCCGTTTTCTTCTTGTCACTTAATTGTCGCCGAGTGCAGCCTGTCGTTCGCGCCAAGTGTCGCAAATAAATAAACGGAATGCATTTGCGAAAAATCAAATTTCTGTTTTCTCGCGAGAACGTTCACCGTTAGGCAACAACGCGCGTTATCGCCGTTCCTCAACGCCGTCACGTCGTACCAAGGTTATGAAACTGTACCGCCTTTATTAAAAGAATGCAAAAAAAAAAAGTAACGGCCGCTCGTCATCGTGTCTAATTGTCTGCGGTAATGACTAGGTGCAGCAACTGGCGTAGAGTGCACTGAAAGCTATCCGTCCGTTAAATGGAACTGCGTAAAACGGCAACAAAACAGGACGGAGAGTTATTTCTGATCGATGGGCAGCCCAATTTTCCGCGACGAATGCTCTCCGCTCATAAATAACACTCGGAAAGAATGTTCGCCGTTCTAACAGTGTAACAATAACAAAACGCAGAACTAATTTTACATAATAGAATTTTCTATTTCACGTATTCGGTTAGTTTTAAATCTCGCGACAAAGGATAACCGTGTGACACACGATATAAACGTAATTTGTATTTAATAGTTGTTCAAAAAAAGAAAAACCATCGAAAACACCGTTGAGGAAAGTCCCAAATCTCCGGGAGGGCGAGCGTTTGGTTTTTATTAAATCGATTTTATATCGATGCAACGTCGCTTGGCTACGAGCCTGATTATTGTGTGTTTTCCTAACGCGCGACTGGCACGAACGCCGAGCGCGCGGTAATACAAAAATGTCGATGAAGTATGCGATAAACCGGCGGTAATAACTCCGCCGAGTGAATAAATTTAATCGCGCCGTCGATCGTAATTAAGAATATTATTATAAAAGTCGGTACGCGAGCTCTGCACGCGAGCCGCGGCAAACAAAAAAAAAAAAAAGAAGTAGCGAGTGTGCATTCGTACTAATTAATCACGTCTTCATTCAGAGGCGCGTTTTAATTTGGCGCCATGCCGGGCAATTTTGCGCGTCCCTGCGAGAGTTCCGCTTCGCGATTCAATCGCAAAACTTGTTTGATCAGAGCGATCGGCGTAGTAGGCAAACGTATTTTCGCGTGTGCTATCTATATGCGCGGTTAATGAAATTTAATTGGTCGTAACGGGAGTTGATGATTATGCGCGTTAAACTATTTGGTCGAGTTCACAAAACAATATTTACATATTTATACACCCAAGTAAAATTAATTAAATATTATATATTTTCGCACACACAACGAATCAGCAATAAATCTCATCGCGTCTTAATAAAGTTATGTTCCATACAAACGCACGTCTCCGTCAACAAAATGTATGTGCTGACACAATTGTAGAATTAATAATTCTCTTATAATATAATTATTCTCTTGCATCTCTGCAACGAGCAAACAATGCGCTCGTCCGCGAATACGCTTCAACGAAATATCATTTTAAAGACTCGCGCCGGTAATTTGTTTCTTTCAACAAACGCTTTCTCCCGATTTCGCGTGATTCTAGCACGCGAAGATACACGCCAGTGCCGCGATCACGGACATCCACTACACACACACACACACACATATACGCGCGCGCGGAGGGCATGTCCGTTGCACACGAGCGCGCGTGCATCCGCGAGCTGTCTCGGAACGACGGTATAATTCAATTCCAGGTGGAACTACCTGCCTGACTAGGTACGGGCCGTGCGGCTCGAACAAGTGGAGGCAAATGAGATCCAGTTAAATTTGAGTTTAGTAAGTTAGCGCAAAGTTGGCACAACTCCGTGGCCCGTCACGCGGAGCACCGAGCACCGGGCCTGATAGCGTACACGCGGTGTAATTGCAATTAGCATATATCACAGTGGCGTACTCGGTTCTACGAGCTCGCTGGCACGCAAACTCATTGGCGTAGTCCCGGGGATTAGATTTCACCTCGTCTCTTTCCGACGAAAAGAAGTCGCGAAAAGACGTGTAATAGAGAATAAATTAATTTGAAACAATATCTCGGTCTTTGTAAAACAAATTTAAATGGACTGCAATATGTTCGCTCGCGGAACTGTTTGAAGCCTCGAGTCTCTTTCGCGTTACAAGATTTTCGACTTTACAAGTTAAATCTCATTAAATATTTGACTTCGTAAACACAAATATTGCTTTCGTTATCTGCGTGTCTCAGATCGCTCGCATACATCACTTAGCAATTTTAACACGGTTTGTGTTAAAGTGGACTTCACCGTTCAAGGTCGAAGCGTATTAAAATTAACCGTGAAATACTGTTTTTCCGTGCGGGATGCATTAGCTGCGTGCGCGTTTCGTCTCGAAAATGCATCGGCATTCCGGAAAAGCAATAAGCAATATATAATTTGGATACCGCGAGCGATTGCGTCGTAAACAAAAAATTATCCGCATTAACGCGCGCCAAAGGGAAAGAGAGAGAGAAAAAAAATACAAACGCTAATGTGATTTCTCAAAAATCCGCGCGGTCCAGAAGGGACGCCAAAACCTGACACTAACGAAGTAATTACGGTGAGAACCGTGGTGAATCGGACGGGCGCTTTAACGACAGCCAATTTGTTGGCCGAAGGAAAACGTTTCCGGGGAACTTTTTAATGAAATGTTTTAATCAGAGACCCGGGGCCCCGATAATATAAACGCAACGTAATCGTAATTAGCACGCATCGCGCGCTCTTATCGGCGAACGCACTGGCGTAAGTGCTAATAACCCCGGCTTTCGTGATTTTTTGCCCCGGAGAACTCTCCTCGTTCGATCCTCGTACGGCCGGTCGCGCGACGCTGACGAGGGTTCGTAAGCGGAAAATGTTGCCGCTTAGAAAACGAACAGAATTCCCGCGCGATCGAGATTGCTTGTTTATTTGATCGAGACGAGATGATGATTGATAGAGATGAGACCGCGTAAGTTATCGGCACTACGTGGAATATTTGCGTGAATAAATTAATACGAGTAAATTAAATATATATGTCCGTGTTATATTATCGAGGTGTTTTTTTTTCAAAAAAAGATTATTTGTGATTATAATATCGCAGACACTAGAGATAGTCGCTGGAACTCGGCAAGAAACTAAATCGACGCCGCCAATGAACGAAAAACAAATGTAACTTCCTCACTCGATCGTATAATTAGTAAATTATCATCAGTGAATTATCAGTCGGTTATCTCGGTAAAAAGAGTTGCAGCGATTTTTTTTGCAACTAGTAAATTTATCTAAATTTCCTGCGTCCTATGACTGTGCGTTTCCGCAAGCAAGCGCGCGCTCGCGTCTCGCTTTGGTTTACAATCTAATAAGTGTCAAGCCGCACGGCTGTACATTGTAGCCGAGTGCGTTTTGTGCAGAAAGCTTTTTATGCCCTGCTAGGTACGCGGCAGAACACATCTACAACGTACGTTTATTTATTTATTGCCACGTTGTTAACGGTTTTACTATCTTGTTCCGTGGATCTTTCACTTCATTTCAACGCGATAAGTCTAGTTGCGACATATCCACTTTTTTTTTTATATGCATTCCATTTATCTTATCCTAATGTTTTATTACATATGTATAATTTAAAAACAGATCATCTCTCACACGCGGAAATATAAATTCTTATCTCTGAAGTAATATGCGTGCGTTACACACAAGAAAACAAAATTATATTTATATAATTTGACAAAGCAATATTTTCAAAACTTGAGATATATCTCGCGAGTTAATCTTAATGTGTGTTTCTACTACAATTTCTTCACAATTCAATCGTAACACAAACTCGTACAACTTCCTTGAGAATGAAGAAGTATTTTGGTATGCCAGGGTTAACGCGATACCGTTTCACGCTTTCTCGATTTCCTTAATTCGCAAAAAAAGTTTCAGCCCATTATACGCGCTCATTGAAGGACTTGATCGATTGTTGTTGCAAGCGGTGAGAATTAGCCGCCGTGACTAATTCATAATAACGAGCCACGGAACTAAAGCTTGTCGATTCAATCGAATCGGTCGGCGTAATGCGAATTATTTAGGTTTTTCCCGGGAAATGTCGACAGCGGCGTGGCAAGAAACAAGCAAATGGTTAATAACTACCGAACACGTAATGCAAATACACATTGCGCGAAATAATATGTAATAAAATATTGCAACAGTATGATATTAGGATATTACGTTAATAGTACGTTGAATTTTCCTAATCAACGTGGGAAATTAACGTATTAAAAAGTAATTAGCCGCGAACTAAATTTTTCCACTATTTCGTACAATAAAATTTGCTCGAAACTCTTCGATTGACGTTCGACTTTATCGCTGATTCCGTTCGCATCAAGCAATTCTATTATGTAAGATCGCGTCGCGTTTCTCGATACGCGAGGTAAAACGCCCCGGTTTAACGATCCGGTGATAGCAGTCTCTTAAAAAACTCACCGCGTACACGGTAAAACCGCAAATCCGACCAATTTATAACGGCGCGACTTGATTAGAGCAGAGTCGCGTGAGACGCCGCGAAATTTGCGCGGAACGACGGTGTGTCGTAAACGTCACCGTGTTTACGGGTTTGGTTAACGTTGTTCACAGGCGTGCGTTTCGAGATCGAGATTTTCCACAGCTCGCAATGTCGATCCGGTTTCGCGGCAGAATTTTCACGGCAGATACGAATAATTCAAGCGTTGCTTGCGATGCGAATTAATCGAAATCGTCGTGGAGAAAGATACGCAGCGGATTGGCAATTGATGTCGAAACACGAAATCGACGTTTGATATCGTGTGCCAAATGTGGAAGGATCGGCTTTCTCGTACACGTACGCCGAAACGCGCGCGATGGCATCGCCGCCATGTTCAACGGTCGGGCAATTACAATTAACAGCAAAACGGGGAGATGTCGTAAAATGCAATTAAACATTATTACCTTCTCGTCTAATGGTCGCCGCGACCGTGAGCGAGCGCACACATAAATATGTGTGCACAAATAACGCGCGCGGACATACGATAACGCGTCCCCGTCGCATGGTTACTTTGTTGGTAGTGCGGCTCTTGACGTTTGCGCAGTCAATAAAATCGTCAATGAGCGTTGTCGTAATTGCGGCATCTGCCCGCGGCGCGTAAATTACGATTTTTTAATCACGACGACGATCGAGCCATTTGACGCGCAAAGTTTCCGTAATTGAAGACGCCGCGAAATTTACGACTGTGAATTTTATACTTATCGCTGCCTCGTAATGCCGTAATTCCGGCCTCATTTGTGTTACAAATAACAAAAGAACAAAACAGAGGATAAATAACCTAACAAAAAACAAACTTTAATCACATCGGCGTTGCTGTGTGCGATACTTCTGTTCGAGTTTTACTTAACAGCGAGTGTGCCGCGAATTTGTAAAAACAGAATAAAGTTAAAAAAAAAAAAACAAAACAAAATATTAACGCAATTAATTTTTGACGAGCACCTTTGTTTTTTTTTTGCGTCCATGCGGCTTTGTATCGATTTCCTACTGTTCGTGATTCCATTTTATCACACGTAATCGCTTCATTTCCTTCTCTTTTTTTTGCTCACAATTATTTCCAGGAGATTCCGAGAGTCGTAACCACGCGGACCAATCCCGCGAAACAACACGATCCCGCAAACCGCGCTCGTGTTTTACGACACACACTCTGTCTGTATATAATACGGATTCGACGCGGATCGGAACGGGGGATTATTGAGTTCACGTGGCTTTCATTCGGTTATATCGTTACTGAAGCGTCTCGGCGCAATCGCCTTTAAAAATAGAGACGTTAACAAAATGAGGCATGTTGGCAGCTCGACGCTTGTTTTTGCCGGGTTCGCGCGAAGGAGCGCCACAATGGCCGTTTCAATGGGAGGGAACACACTCTTGGGGGACAATGGTCAGTTGATGGTTTTCGTGACCCAGCTCTTGCCCCCGCGGCCCCCGTCTTTCGTGCATCTCTCCCGAAACGAGATATCGGAGACGCCTATCAAGCTATTACGCGTTGAAGAATTAACGCCATTAGTGACTCGACTTTTCTCGGTGGCCCGATCTTTTTTTTCGAGCCGGCTTTTTTCGCGCCCCGTCGCTGCTCTCCGCATCGAAGCGAAGACGAACGAGTCAGATTTCTCGACACACATACACACACAAATATGTTGCAACCTGAAGGTGTATCTGTGATGCACATGTGTGTGTGTGTGAAGTCGCCTGCACGACGATAACTTTTTCCCTCCGTAGGGTTTTCGCGATCTCGCAAGAAATTAATAATTTTCTGTTTGAGCGCGCGCAACACGCGAACGAGCAGAAACATGAGAATACGGAGAGATTTGCGATAAAACTGAAAATGACCTCACAAAATATAGAGAATAAATCCGATATCACAAGATTATTTGATTTATTACTATCTCTCTCGCGTTTTTATGAAAAACAATTTTATCTTCGCATTGTTTGTATGATAAATAAGCCCAAACTAAATATTCCCTTCACAAATCTTCCTTCAAATAATAGGCCGCGACGAAAAAAGAATCGCTGGCCTAGAATTTGTACAAGTTCAATTATTGTAACGCACGAAAAAAAGCAATCAACGGTTGTCCCGTAATTAGGAGTATCATTATTATCTATTCGGACAGACAATCAAGAAGAAATCCAGATAGAAATAAAAAGATATAAGAGTCCGCGATTGATTGCGCGATATCGCGGGGACTCAGTCGATTTTCTAAATTGAAGTTAAATTCCCCAACGCAAGTAAAAGAACAGACTTTGAAGATAAATAAATGTGTAAAACTAGAGGAGAGAAATATTTTCTCTCTTTAATCTTAGTGTGTTTTGCATTTCCCCGTAGGATCATATTCCGACGCTCTTTCTAACACTCTCGAACAGTGTCATGCTATTCGAAAGACCGACAATTTCCGGTTACCGCTCTAATATGCCGACCGCGTCCGGCGAACGAGACGAAAACGACACGCGTTTCTTTTACCCTTTTCTTTTTCTCCGTCCGTTCTCTCCCCTCGCATTCGTGAGAGAAGTTGCGCGACCACGGAGTGGCGATGACGCCAGAAGGAGAAGGAGAGACGGTGAAAAGGGCAGAGATGCTGAACAGTGCTCATTGGACGGTTGCATCTTATGCGCCGGCCCTTCCTGTAATTGGTCGCCACTCAATTGCCGCTCATTAGGTAACTGCCTGTTTTTTGCGCCGACTTTGCGACCACGGTCGGAGAGCGATGCGGAGGAAGGAAAAAAAAATCAAAAGGAAGTATCTCGCCGCGTCGTCGTTCGTTCGTTCTGCACTTTCGCGTCAATATATGTGATAGAGACTACATTGATACACACATATATCCCGACTACGCGCTCTCGTAGTAACCGACTACAAAGTATAATTAGGTGAAAAAAGAAAACAGAAACGAAGGGGGGAAAACGAGAGAGAAGAACTCTCGAACGAGAAATGACGACTATGGATTTCATACTGCTATAAATCCTGCTCGTAATTGTTTTTTTTTTCGAAGATGTTACCTGCTTAATTCCGCTGATTATTTCTAATCGGTTTTAATATTTTCTAAGTGGGTAATCTTAGAAATCGAGGAAGCTGTAAATAATTATTTGTTTACGTTTTCAACGTGAGCGTCGGGAATTCACGAGACTCGGCTCGAACACCAAGACAAAATCGCAAACCGTATCTTCCGCCACTCTTCAATGAGTCCGCATCACCAACACACCGAGAAACATTAGATTAGCGGCGGATGACAGGTCGGCTGTTCTTTGTCTACCACTGGACGGACTACCTCCGGACTACCTTCTTTTTATATCGTGAAATTAGTTGGCCGCGGTTTCCGATCCCGGTTTCTTCGTCCTCGGCCGTCATTAGGCAGGCGGGGGACCAAATTTGCGACTCCGCCAGGACGCGCCTTCGCGAACAATCACTTTGCTACGTTGCACGAACGAGAGATTTGCTCGTCTCTCGTTGTCAAAGAGGATTAATGTTGGAAACAATTAGAGCGGAGATCAGAGAGTTATCGGGAGAAATTCTAGCACGAATTAAAAATGTAAGACGAATACATTCGTAGACGAGATAAAACAGCGTGTACATTAATTAGAGAGATAGGATGCCGCATCATAAGTTGCTCGCATATAACTCACTCTCTTTTTATTAAAAAAAAGTTTCTCACTTAATGCGCAAAGTGTGTAGTACAAACTAATAACAAACACGGTTAATGACTAAATGTTTAAACGACGCGACGCGACTCTAAATATATAAACAAGCGCGTAAATATACTCAAAGAATTTGCATAAATGCATATATGCATACATTTAAACGTACTTTAAGCAAATATACCCACGTACGCACCCCGTCGTATTTTATATTTTATGCATCATCCTCTCACGTGTGCGATTACAAGAGAATGCATGATGAATAAGTTCGATAAGAATCCGGGAATTTGTTATTCTGGAAAGTTCGAAAACTTGTTCCCAGAAATTTGTTCTTGCATATATCTCTACACTGATAACTCTCGCGTGTCACATAACTTCAAGTTAGATGTTTATTTATGATCTCGGTGTGCGCAAAAATATTTGGCAGGAAGTTAAACGCGGTACATATATCCGGTCCCGCGTATTCACGTCTGTATTTTTTCTCACTGCCGGTTTATAACGAAAATAAATTAATGACAAGAGTTTTTCCAATTTTAATGCACGATTGCAACAAACAATTTTCGATTTTTCAGCTCTCTGCATCGTTTATCTTCGCTAATTAACTATTTTAATATTAGATCGATATCCCGCGATATCGCGCGCTGTATCTTCGACCGCTTCAACATCTCGCATTACTTAGAGGAAATCTTGTTACGGGCAAATGCACGCATTACAAATTACAACGCGTATCTCGCTAATAATTAATAATACCGCTTGTATGAACCGCTCGCGGCCATTGAATTCCGTAACATTTACAAGATACAACGCGATCATCCATATAATAATGTTGTTTTTACAAAAATTATATTTATTTACGACACACACGCGCGCGCGAGACTTGCCCTCGCGACAAATTTATCGCCTTTATTATTATCCGTCTTACGACTCCGCGGCTTTAAATCCGGCGTTTCTTTCGCGCGCGGCGGACTAATTGCCGGCAAGACTCGTTAAAGAACACACTTTCTTTGCGATCACCGATTGTCACCGCTCGGCACCGAGCTCATAACAGACCTCCGATTGGTCATAAACGATCATTACCGCGGATAAAATTACGCGCGAGTATGACAACCCGCAGTTAACGGCGCAACATTGAATATTTATCATTGTCGCGAAATCGACCGGAGGTGTCGTGAAATTTACTCGACTGCCAATGTCCCGCTCCACCACACGCTCATTCATATTTCACGGAACGTGTTTACGAGTCGCAAATAAATCATCAACGACTTACTTTATTTTCTCTTTTATCATGTTTTTGCCATGTGTAATTACTAGACACACACAGATACGCGCGCTTAAATTGTCATAAGAAGAGATTATAAATATTTGTTGTGCTTACAATCGTTCAACAAATCATTAACATAGAGATTAAACAGTATTTTAAAACCATAATAAATTAGACTTGCCACTTCTCGGTCGAAAAAGTCGACGACACACAGGTCGGAACATCTCTCACAGCGAGGGTGCAGAGATCGTTTCCTGTCGCACGATTAGGCAACACACGTGTGCCTAATTACAAGAGTACCGTGGATGCGGCAGGTGTTTTTCCATCGCATGCACGAGTTTAAACTGAATTAAAATCGAAAAATTTTTACCCGCGAGATATGCGCGGTGTCAGAGGACGTAGAAATGACGCGGTGGTCTATTTACAGGTGTACAAAATGAATCAACGTGCTAATTGCAGACATTTATAAATCTGCGACGGCCAAAGTGTTCGCGCCTGCATCGCGGCCGAGTTCTTTAATCGAAAATCGGTAACAGCGAGGAAGAGCGGGATAGAAGTTTTTATAAACACGACACCGAAGGCAATGTCCCGTAAGCGCAACGAAGTAGAACGATAAAAGTGCGTCAGCAAGGGAAAGAAAAGAGAGAGTGATGGAGAGAGAGAGAGAGAGAGGGAAAAGAGAGAAAAAGTTAGAAGAGGGTAGGGGGCGAAAGACGTCAGGTCCCTGTTAATAACCGTTATGGACGAGATGTATAGCGAGCTACATAATTACAGGTTTGGATACATTGCTTACTGGCCGGTGCACCCGAGCACGCCCTCTGTTCTCCTTCATTAAGACCGCCGTAGACGGTAGCCGCCTGTTATTCCTTCAGCTACATCCTCGTCTTCCCATCTCTCGTCGCCGTATCCTCTTAACTGACTGACAAAATCTTAAAAAAAAAATCAAAAGATCTAAGCACCGCGCGAAAAAGTGCGAGAGCGATTTGCGGAAATCGATTATTTTCTGTATTTGCGCGAAGACACACTCGGAAAAAAAAATATAAAGTACATTTGCAAGATCAATTTAAACTGCTGTTCCGCGTTCACATTTTTCGATCGATTTTGCATGTTAAGTCGTGTTTAGAGAATTCTTTTTTTATTTTTTTTCACGCAACGAGTTGATTTCTCTACGCGAAACAACTTTGCGTCTTTGAGAACCGAAGTCAAGTTACAGTTCGATACGTGGGTTGAAACACGTGGGCGTATTTAGAAATGAAGTCGATCCACTTCATAAATAAAGTTGCTGACGCAATCGTGAGACATTTCTCGTACGTTTTTCAGACGGTTTATCAGTGCAAAGCAACTATTTCTAATCAGATAATTATATCATTTAATCACTTACACCAAATTCACTTGAAAACAATTGATTGAAAAATTGTTCAGCTGATCTCAATCACGGGAAACCTTGTGTAACTCTATTCCGATAAAATCGTAGTAAACGTGTCTAACACTTGGAGAGTGGGATAATCATTTTGTCCATAAAATTACTACAATATTACAGATGAGGATTTCTATAAACGTCTCAATATAGTAATTTGTATTTCTAAATGAAGACGCGCGTATCGTGAGATTTCTGCGACTGTTAGACAATCGCAATTTTTTTTTTTTTTTCTGGAAGATCGTATAGCAAAGAAAGAGAAGGAAGACTCTTACAGGGGTTGGCCGTGGTCCGAGGGCAATGTTTAGATCCACGGACGTGATGATACGAAATCGTCGGAGACCCGAAAAAGGAAGCGGCTGCCTATTAATAAGAAACCCGCGTATCTCGGCGTCGCTTTCCATGCGGATCGGATCGATTACCGATCTTGGCCCCGGAGGTTGCAGACGCCGCTCTCTCTCTCTTTCTCTCTTTCTCTTTCTCTCTTTCTTCGCACACTCTCCCCCACATTCCTCTCTCATTCCCTCCGATTGCAGGACTATCATTTGTTAAGCTGGACAACTTAGTCCCGTCATTACGAGCAATCACACTTGATTATTTTTGTCTACAGAGTTCTCTCTGCGCCACCCTATACACTTCTTTAGAGATGATCGACCGTCCGCCTGGGTCGAGCCTCTCGCGCGAGACGAAGAACAATGCGCGAGGAAACGGGAAAGGGAAGAGAGACAGAACTAGAAAGCGAAATATATATCGTAACAAGAGGAGGGAAGAAAAGGGAAGGAGTTCGCGGAGCGATCGGACGATCGAGTACCCATTTCCGCTTGATTGCCGGGGATGTGTCTGTCGGGTGAACCAGGATGATTTTCGTGCGCATGCGCGCGCACAAATTTAAATTGAAGAATTAGGCGTCGAAAACGTTTTTTTTCTTTTGCTTTCTTCTTTCGTTCGGCAGAAGAAGAATCGTCGATCGGCCGACAGATCGCCCGAGCGATGTGAGGCATAAACGATACTCTCGATCCACAAGAATCGCCTCTGGGATGTCTACCAAGAACAACGTTACAATTGTTTGACAATAGCTTTGTGTTAAATTATGAGTCTTGCGCTCGAATAAAAAGTAATTATTGCATTCTTTTTTTTTTTTTTCGACACTTTGGAAAAATAAACGTTTTTCCACAACGCTTGCATAACATTTGCCATTTTACTTTCAAAGAATGCGCGCTCTCTCTTTCTCTTTTTTTCTCTCTATTGCTGCTTGCGAACAAGGCATTAACTTTTACGTGCGTGATAATCTCGTAAAAACAGTAAGCGGACGTATCACACAGTAAATGTTACGAGTTGCGATAAGTTGTATATAAAAAAATGTACTGTAGGATTCTGTGTGTTTGCAATAAAACGTACGCGCATTTACGACTTCGCGTAATTATCACATCATTAAATACAATTAACGTTATCGAACCGCGAGAGAGATACGTTCACCGGCCATCACGCGAGCGAGTCTTAAGGCGGATTCTTACGCGCGATTCTACTCGGTCGAAAAGCGCGAAATCGAAATAACGCGAAGAATCTGTGAAAATAATTTTTCTTGACTTCAAAATCATAATAAAGGAAAACAAAATATGTTCAACAGTTTTTAACGAAATCATTCGGCTTTGTCCGAAATTTACTCAAACGTGAGACCCGTGTAAAATCGCCTTTAGCCGTGGTATGCGACAAACGCGTTAATTCCGCGAATGCATCAGGGGGGAAAGATTTCCGCACTTCTTCGACGAGAGATAAGGTCGCTAAGTGCAATGGCAATATGACGGGATTCGCGACATTATCGCGGTCGTTAACCAGCTATAACCGACGGATATGCAAATTCGATTTTACGTCGAGGAGGCTCCTATATCCAGTGTGAGAAAAGCGTGTTTAAGTCAAAGAACGCTATATTCCGCAGCATTAAGATAATTCAATTAATTATCGTAGAATTCCATCAGTCGTACTTCGTAACGCGGCTACCTCGCAGCTACTTCGCGGGAAATGAAAGAATTTCCGAATGTAATTCAATACACATTGTTAAAAAAAAACAAAATGATACACGAGAAGTCGATGAGACTTCAGAATTTTTGATTTTTGAGATTGATACGCGATTAAGAGCCGCGCTTATATATCGAGATTGTTTTTTTTTTTTTAAACGAGAACATAAATAATTTTCGCTCTCGTTTTTGGAAACTCGGAACTCGAAAGTTGCGTTACTCGCAGGAAGAAGGCCGCGCGCGAGCGCGAGAGGGGCGGGAGGCCAACGAAATGAACTTATTAAAAATACAAATAAGCGTGACCGCGCGCCAAGCCCGAGCCGGCGATGCGACACGCATCGTGCGTAATGCGTATTATACGAGGTGGATAAAACATTATCCTACCGTGGTGGCGGTTAACTTGCCGTGAAATTGGTAGGAAAGGAGAGTCGGACTCTCTGACGGCAGTCGAATTCGCGTCGTCATCATCGACTCGTCTCCACCGAGCGATATAAACGTTCACTATCGTACACGTATATGCACGCACGCGCGCACTCGACGAGGAGATGCGCCGAGAGCATACCCTACCTACGCCTATATACCTCTGTAAAGGATCCGACGTATCGGTCTCGGCCGCGTGTTTGTTCAGGATATGCGCCGATCGCGCGCGTCTTTTCTCGAGCCCCGCGTTATTATTAAAGTCACGACGCTCCGTTGCAATTAACTGGTTTTTTGCGCGATTAATTTTTGTCAGCTGTGCGTATATTGCTAGTAAAGATGAAAAATATTTTCAACAACAAAGAGACGATTTTGTTGCCATCGTTAAGAACGATCGCGATATGCGGACGGATTTTTTCCGTCTCCTCAACAAGGAGACCTAATGGTTTTCTCACAAACGTGTGTACGATACATGTGTACGATTGTGTCACACAGATCCGAACTTCCGCTCGGGAGTTTCCTTGGAAACTATAGGAAAGGAACGAACGGTCTGGGAGGGAGTTGGGGAAACGAACGGTTATTATATCCGAGATCTTTATTACGACAATCGAGGGGCCCACCCGTAGGCCATTTCGGCCATAATTTTCTTCCGCGTCTTTCCCTGGTCTTTCCTGGCGGTTGCAATGATATCTGAAAACCTATGTTTATTTCCTATTCCGTGCCGTGTCTCGTAAATTCTGTAATTTGTAAATACGCGTATATATACCGCGAGAAATCGGCGAGCGAAGGGGAATCGGTGGAAACATTCCACGAAATTATAGATTCCTGCTGTTTGCAACATATCGGGAATTGATGCACGATATTACTCGGAATTCTTTGAATTTTTATTTTGATTGAGTTTGTTTTCCCCAGATACGAGAGTATCGCAATGTTTTCAAACTCTCCGCTATCTATAGTTATCGATAAATAATTAAAAATTTCTCTGTTATCTCTGTAGTTTCTGTTCTTCTATTTATTGTTTATTTTATATAAATCCGTACGAATATCGTTTTTATTGTATGCGATAACGCTGCAATGATGCCGCGCTAAAAAAAAAAAAGGAAAAAACACGAGAAACTATCTCTGTGTTACAGATGTTATAAATTTGATAAACTGTGTCACCGTGAATTTGAAACATGGTGGGTCATTTGCTCGTGGGTATATACTCGTTCAATTTGTCAGAAGCAGGCGAACCGCAAAAGCGGATTCGTTGTCGCTTCCTGTCGCCTTCACCGACCGCAACCGCTTCCCAAGAGCAATAAGGACCACGAATCTCGGTTTCTACGGAATTCCCGCTCTGATTTGCACGCCTTTCCGCCGACCTTGTTATTAAGGGACATCAAGGGAGATGGAGAGAAGTCGCGTGGGTGGCCTGCGTGTGAAGAAATCATCGCGGTAGAACGGAAAAACCTGATTAAGATAGAAAAAGAGGAAGAGACCTTTTTTTCTGGAAAATAATTTGCTTCCGGACTATTAAGTAGTTTTTTTTTAATTAATTTCTTACTAATAGGTTTTTAGTTTTAAGTGGTTTTTTAATTAGATTTCGCGTATGATGAACATTTTTATTCAAAATAAAAATATTCAAATGTTTAATTGTATTGTTTTTCTTCCTCATTTTTCGAATCTCAATGCACAACAATCGTAGCATATCGATACTCGTGAAGTCAACCGCTTCATTGTTCAGAATATGCTGGTACAGCTGTCACTTTCACAATGATTCGTTACGTAAAATGACGTTGTACATAGAATCGCGTAAAACACGCGGAAATGCCCAGACCTAACCGTTCGCGTCCGGCCGAAGTCATTGATCGACTATACGCGTGCCAGCCAGTCACGTGTTACGAGTTACGTTGATTCGTGGAATTGAACGTTGGAATTAATTCGGTTTGCGAGTCGATAAAGCCGTGCGACGAGCAAGGGCGGACGGAACTCCGTGTCGACGATCGGGCAATCAGAACCGATTGCCAAACGCGAAGAGAATCGCGAGAGAAGATTGTGTTCTGGGAGAAAGAGGGGAAAGAGAAAAGGTTGTAATTCAGCCGGGATCCTGTGTCGCGAGACACGGAATGCGCTAGCCCCAAAATGGAAGACGACACGATGTTTCAGACGTTATCGAGGATTTCCGTGTTTGACATTCAATTGTCTTTCGTGGAAAATGATTCAATGCCGCATTCTTACGTTGTTAACAAGATCTGACAAACTTATCGAATGTAACGAGCGGAAAAAATGCTCGTAAACAATTCTTACTATCGTCGAAGGTGAATAATGATCTTTTTGTTTATAACTTTCGTCACTCTAAAGTGACGATTATTGTCCATTTCTAAATATTTTCTGTGTAAGATAACATGAGTGCTCTGGTAGATAAAATTCAATTTTTCAAATTTATTCTGTGAAATAAGTAATAAATAGAACCAGCGTTCATTTCTCGAATAGTGTGTTTGTCCGCTCATTCAACGTCTTCTTTTTCAACGAGCTTAAAGCGTTGAAAAAGAAGACATCCAACAAGCCGTAATCACAAGCCAAATTATCAAATTAAGTTAAAAAAAACGAACTTATCAAGTTCAAAATAATTAGACCAGACAGTAGTCCACCGGTGGTTTCTTTAAAAAATTCAAAAACTCTCAGATGCTGTGAAGGGACGTTTCGATCAATTCTTTATTTTTGATCTTCCTCAGCCATTCTAAAATATTACAAAAATGACAATTTTGAATAAACTCGATGAGTTTATTCAAAAAAGAACTTGATTAAACTTGATGAGTGGCTGTCTGGTCTATTTCAAATTATAAAAATTTAATTTCTCATCAGTTTAATAGATAAAGTATAGGCGCAAACGCGAGCAGAGTGTATTTTTTTTTTATTCTCATATCGCATACTATTAACAATCGCGCGAATAATGCATCCACGCCTAATATATTCTCAGAGAATCTCCAACACACGATTTCGTTCGTTTCTCCACGTAGGCGCGTTATTCGCGATGCGATATCGTCTCCGCAGCCAATGTCGACGAAAAACCTCCGCATCTATCATGAACGAAGGGGGTACGATCCTTATTACCTCTGGCACCGTAGCTACGCCCATCAATTTGCATTTCCATTCGTGGACTAACGTTATCTCTCGGGTCCGGGCGTCGGCGGCGTCATCGACGAACCCCGATGATTGTCGTCGATCAAGCGGAATCGCATCTCGCGCCTCTAAGAAACGTTTTGACCACAAGCGGAGTGTTCTATCGGTTTGCTGAACGCCACATCGTGACTTTTGATCGACCACATCACGTCGTGTACATACCGCGAGTGTTCGTGTGTGTATACATCCGTACATCTGGTACGCAGGGCCGGGGTCGGTGTCGACTTCGCCATTTTCCTCGCCGCGAATGATTTTGTCTCTCAAAGTTGCGAAACACATATTGAAATTATCTTGATAATTGACTGATTTTATTTGAGAGAATTATTTTGCGCGTTATCCCCGCGCGAGTCAACTTCACGTAAAAATTAATTAAGTTTGCATCCGCGAATTTAGTCCGGGGTGTCTTCGAACCGGGCCTGGATGCAGGTGTGCGATGAAAGTCCGCGAAAAAGAACGCGCGAGTGTCGGTTGTTTCGTTGCTTGCGGGTCGCGCCATCGCCCGAGTAATAATCTTGCGCTTGCGGTTTCGCTCGGGCCGGGGATCGCGCCGCGAAATGCCCGGGCACCGACGCACGCTCTTGTTGGTTTAGGGATATTATCGATAATTTGACAATCGACCGCCGGGCACAACGCCGCGTCGCCATTAACCGTGTATTTTGCCATTACGGCGCTCGTTCGCACTCGATTAAAGTTTCGTACTCGCGCGCATGCAACCCCGGCTCGCTTGTATATAATATTTTTCTCGAGCGCGCAAATCAGCACCTTGTATAAAAGCAGGGAGCAGCAAATCGGGAGAGATACGTGTACGACGTCTTCGATTCGTCTCTTTATCGTGTTATATAAAATCTCATCGGTCGTTTATCGTGCCAGAAAGACGCGCTGCCGGAACAAAATGTACCGTCGAAAATACCCACGTACATTACTATCTGCGCTTTCTATCTTCGCGAATGAAAGACGCGCCCGAATGACGAGTACGAAATACAGCGAAGTCCAATAATAGCGTAAAGAAAAAAACCAAAATTGCAATCGGTTTTGCGGATAATGAGATATATTATAGCTCAGGGCTTTGCGCGTATTCTTCGCGCGTAAATGACGATTACTACGGACGAGTAGCGCAATATACACACGCATCCGTATAAGAAAGAAATACACAAGTAGCGATGTTCCTGATAATTTATTTTCTTGTCTGTCCTCGCCGATCCATCGCGCTTTATTGTCGCGTGCGTATCTCGTTTTCCTCGCGCCGCGTTTTCGTCGCGTACGTTTCGCAATCACCGGTTTCGTCGCGGTACAAATGAAAATCGACAAAAACGGAAAAGATCGCAAAGCAGAAAGCAGCTGCGCCGCTGATCTCGGGTTTGCGATCGGGCCGCGTAACTTCTTCCTGCTAAACAAACAGGGAGCGAGCGCGCGGCCGGTTTCTTTGGGAAACCGCAGACGACTTCCCTCGACTCGTTAACGAGATCCTCGGTGCTCGATCATGCAAGCTCTCGCCGATTCCTTTCCTCTCCCCTTCTCGTTTCTCACTCGACTTCTTCGCCGAAACTCGACCGCAGATTTCGCGCCGCGGAGTGACCGCGAAGAAAAACGAATTTGATGTGCTGCCGAGCCGCAAAAACGAACGGAACAAACGGCTTAAGAACACACAGAGTGAGATGCGAAAAATAAATCAAATCGCTCGGGAATCGCATTTGCTTTGCATTAACGTACGAGGGCAAAATCGTTTTCGGATCGTTTGTCGTGCAAAAAAAAAAAATTAACAACCCGATCGCGTTGAAGTGTAACATGTGGCGACCGCCGTATTTAACCCATTATTTTTTTTTTTTTTTTTTTTTTTTTTTTTTTTTGACCGGTTTTATAAATTTACGGCGTGATAAGAATCAGAGTGTGTGTTTTCAGGGATTTTTATAAATGGTCTTTTTTTCTAAGAGATTATTTCTCATTAGTTTTACTGTCTTCTGCTTGTTTTCTTATTGTCAATAAGTTCAATGAAAGAAAATGTAAGATAATCAACAGACAAGAAATAGTATGTTTGAAACTTTAGAATAAATTTAGAATAAATTTGTCCAATTTAAAAGAATTTAATTTAACTTTTTACTGTAGAAAAAGTGTTCTTAATATGTCGGGAGCAAGTTTGCGATTCGTAAATTCATGGTTGGTTTTATCGCACTTGGTGATAAGATTTCATCGCGATCTCTTATTTTCTCGTGTACAGCGAAGCACGCTTTCCGATGCGATTGGCAGACGTAAGTACGATGTAGAAACGTACGGTTAAGAATCTTCTTCTTTTTTTTTTTTTTTTACGTAAGGCCGCTATCTATCGACCGGAAGACGCAGGTTAAAACCGCCTTCCTTTCAATCTAACCGGTGCAACCGGCGAGAAAGAAATCCAGGATATGCACTTAGGCGAAGCGGAAACGCCGCTTGTCCAATTTACGGCAACGCTAAATCATTGAACAAAGAAACGTGATGAAGAGAAATGACTTTGAAGTGAGCAGATAAGCAGATATAAAAGTGCGGTAATTAATGTGCAATAATTAAAAGTACAATTAATTGCAATCCTAAAGCGAGTCCTAACGCAGAACGTAAAACTTACGTGGTGTAACGAATTTTTTTTTTTTTTTTAATTTAATGATAATATTATTTCTTTGAAAAACGTTTTATTTTCAAAGAAGAATACAACGATCTCGGAGTTCCGCTGCTCTTTCCTTGCAACCAGAAAACTCTCTGAGTTCCCGACAAAGTCACATCTCGAAGAGCGGGAAAAGTGCAGCGGGAATCCGGAAATCGCGTCAAAGGATCGGTTCACCGGCTATCGTCGGGATCTCGAGCGCGAAGATTAACCAATCAAACGGATGTTGCCACCGCACAATAGCCGGCTTAATGAGTGTTAGCCGGGTCGCTTATCGATCGTTCGAGCCGATCGATGATCCCCTTTCTTCCAACACTTTCCACGTCATTCCCGGGGCTTCTTCTTTTGCCAACCCGTCCTCTCCTCGTCTCCCTTTTTCATCGCCTCAGCGGCACAATGCCTTCGCTTGGTAGCGGATACCCGCCCGATATCTATATCTTCTCCGGCCAGTCAGATTCTCTTGAGAGGGAATCACAGCGGCCGAGGGGTAAAAAAAGGGGATGGGAAGGGGAATCGAGATGATTGAGAAAACAGCGCATAATGTTTTCGATGGCGCGTAACGAGAAGAATGGAGAGGAATCTTTGCGACATGAAAGACGTCGTTTTGTACGTGCAGCGATTGTACAGAATTGACTGAGATATAATGACGCACAAAAGCAACACACTGAACCGATATGTGTACAAAGAACAAGATGTAACATTGTATCAACATATATAAGACGAAAATAATAGACGCAATCAATCAGACAGATCAAAGATCGCATGACGTTTACACAAGCCTTGAATTTTTTAATTTTTAACTCTAATTTTTTGTAAACCCCGGATATTAACGTCCAAGCGATTGTTGAAAATCTTATTAACTATTTAGTGGAAGAATTTCTAAAAAATAAAAACATATATTAAAAACTAACTGTTATTTCATTAATAGAATAAAGCCTCATGAATTTTTACAGAGATTTTGCAACGTTCTAATCAATAAAACAATCACGCCAGACGTAAATGTCCAAGGTTTACAGGATTAGGATTAAATATAAATTCACCGTTTCCAACGCAACTTGTAACACAGACTTTGATGTTTACCCTTATTGTTTATCTTTTTGGAATTATTAAAGAAAAACTAGATTTAATTGTCGAGTATATTTTACGGTCTTGTAATTTTAGCCTTGCGAAGTATTTCATTTACATAAACCACTGACGATCGTTTTAGAAAATTACAATTTTCTAAAAATCAGATAGTTATATGTGTAGAAGTTTCAGCCTCATTAACCGAACCCTAAGCCGACCCGTCGGAATATCGCTAGATATTCTCTCCCGTATATTTCGCTAAATTATGACTTCACCGAGCGGCGGTAGTATAATAATGAGTTGAAAGGGGGCGAGGTTCGCATGAGTAGTCGGGCGTACCGAGCTCGCGCGCAAAAAGCCTCATTTAATTAAGCGCTCATAAAGGTCAGCGAGCGTCGGCGAGCTCATATACATAGCCTTGCGTCCGCGGAATTAACTCACGGAATTAACTTGCGTTCTTTATGCCCCGATACTGAGGCGGCACACGATCGGTTCCCGATCACGATTGACGACGACATTACCCACGATTTAGCGATCCGTGAGTCCCTTCGATCTCTTCCGATGATTCGGCGTAATGGGGTAGCACCGTAGGGGGCGTGGCAACGGTTAATGACATCATCGTGACGTAATCGTTTCTCTTCGCGGTCACCGCGCATCCGACAGAGGAATAGAGAAAGAGAGATCGTCGGCAAGAACAAGCCGTAATAAACGAGATCACAATGGACAGCCGGTCGCGTCTGGTGACCGTCGGTTTTGCCAGTCGCGACCTTCCGATCAATCCGCCGACCGGATCGATACCCGTGAGACTCTAGATTGAAGATCGGACTCGCGCGGAAAGTAATACACGAACCTTTCTCGAGGGTCGAACAATGCGCGCCGCTGTCACGGTTTAATCTACGAAACAATCATGCCTTCTTTAGAATAAAGAACCGGCGCGAAGAGAAGGGAGAACGATACTTAACAGCACACTCCGATGTTTCCTTACGGGAGAGGCGGCGATTCGCAATTACGGCAAGGTTCGACGTACTACAACCTCATCAGGTGCGTTTATCTCCTCGACGACACGCATCTGTGGCGTTATCACGGCCGCTTAAGTGCGTGTAATTTAGTAAATGCACAGTATTTTTATGATGCGGGTATTGGTTAATTATGCCAGTGTACAGGCTAGGGATGTTGATGCAATTTCCTGCGCGATGGAATTTTCATACTCCGTCGCCCCGATGACATTCTTCGCAGCGATTTCACAGTCGCGGCGTGTATAATAAATTATCGAAGAGAGGACAATGTCGTCTTTTTTTTTTTTCAATTTCAATTTTTATCACAAAGTTTTAATATGTATGTGGTTTTATATATATAAAAAAAAAAATAATTACCATAATAAAATATACACCAGTGAGGAAAGACTGCCACAGACGAAAGGAGAACAGTCTTCCGTATTTTGATGTAATATTCATATACGCGCGTGCGTGAATACCTACTTTGCTAAATACAATAATTTACCGGGACGCTGAGTTAACGATCATCTATTCGGCGCGCGAGATGAAGAAATTACGTAAATTCGGAGTGTTTCGCGCGGAGAAAGTGGCGCTTGTGAACGCGCCCGAGTGAAAAGCTATCGGTAAAATTACACAGGCGTGCACGCCGGTCCGGCTTTAATTTACATGTTTACCAGCCGCGGCGGCACCGATAATTTATTATTTACAATGAGGCGATTAAGAGATAGCGGCGGGTATGTATGGGTAGTCCCGCGGGGCGGTTAGAAAATCGCGCGGGAGGATCGGGAGTAGCGGCGCGGGGGTAATTATTTGTAGCCGCGGTTTGTAAGCGTATGTAATTTCGAGAGTCGGTAGCGGCAATCGATCATCGGGATCAGATATACGGACGGGGGCCCCGAGGAGGATAAGGTGGCCGGGACTTTCGCGGGCGAGAGAGGGAACGGGAGGTCGGGGCCCCGAAGATAAGCTCGCGGCATGGGGTAGTCGTAATTATCGAGACACGGACGGTCGATGATCCTCTCGGAGCTACTTATTTCGCCACATCATCGATATCTCGTGCGCCTCTGATCGCCGATCGGCGCGGTCGTGCGCGCTTAACGTTCATACGCGGCGTAACAACGAGCCTGTTAACACTGGCAAAACGCTCGCGGGGTCGAACGATTTGTACATTTACGATTTCAGCTAACTACAATGATTACCAATTTGAGATCTCGCGACTATTATTAAACGCGGGATTATAAGATTATTCCGGGCAACCGTATCTCGTTTCTATCGCAATTTCATCCGCGATAAGAGTAACCCTTTATTGTCTCAACGCTTGAGGCGTACATGAGAGAATATAATGAGTAAGAATGTTTACAAACTCCGATCGTGTCCTCATATATCGCAAAATCGATGCGGAATCATTACGCAGCGTTTTTTTTTTGTTTTTAATTTTATGACACATCGATTTAATCAAATTCAATAGAAACCGCGTTTCAAAACCATCATCGATATACATCGACAAATCCAAATTCCCGCTAACTAGATTTTCCGCGATAAATCGGAATTTGAGCCGAGAATGTGCGTATACATACGTTGAACCGAGGCGTGGCTAATGAAGCATCCGCTATACCACGAGGGAGCCGGGGATGCGTCGATGATCGGCAGTTTCGACAACGGGCGCAGGTTTCTCACCGGCTCCTTCTTCTTTCCTTTCGGTCCGCATCACTTAACGGATCCACGCGAACGTGTGGCAGGCTCGTTTATAACTCGCTGCCTCGTTGGCCGATAAAAATAAATCGCGATGCGCTCGCGTCCGTATCGTTTATCAATCGGGAACGCGCCGCGCCGCCGTCGGGCTCGTTATGTACCGCCGTGGAATTTCAGTACTTAAGCCAACGTTGCCAATTTAGCACATTGTCGATCTACCTGATCTCGATCTCGCCCGTGAAACGAAAACGATGCGCGCGTCGAGGAAGCAGCACGTAGAATTTCAACTCGATATTGCATCCTGTCTCGGAGAAGTTTCTCCTCTCCGCTCGGGAGGAGAGTATCATCGCGTGTGATGTAACGAACAGTCGATACACGTGATGAATCTTGTAATTTTTGCGCATCAAGGACCGCTTTCTTATCGACAAAGATGTAACGTACGTGCGGATCACTCGTCTGCCGGAGAAAGTGCAACGTTTGCAAATCATTAACGGCGCTTAATGAAGTGTCTATCACGGAGATAAGTAAAATCGCCTCGCTCCGAATTGTTTGCTAATCACACGCGTGTGTGTGTCAGTGCGCGTATTTCATTCACGAAAAAAAAAAACATTGCTTATCTTTCCGAGATAAAATCGTACGCGCGCACCACCGTCTTTCAAAATTAATAACATTTATTTTAATAAATATACCATTAATACATCATTTAATGTTTTACAACTTCCGAAATGGTTCCTATTTGATTTTTAATTCAATATTAATCGAATACTATTATATCGGTGAAACAGATACTCAAAAATTAGGAAATTTAATTAGTTGTAACACTAATTACAGCTACGATTTTAATTAAACTCTCGAAAGACAGATGTGTAGGTATGTGTCAATGTGTAATTTAAATGAGAACTTTGACTAATCTAAATGTTTCATCACTGCTCTCTGTTCTAATTTTTTGTTCACACATGTATATTTTCCTCCCCTCTCCTCTTCAAGTTAACGAACATTCTTATCGTCGCGTTTAACATGGTTACCAACGCGCGCGATCGCTATCGCCCATAAAATCATGAGAGCCACTATATGCTCCGCGAAGAGGCGCCCAGTTGCCATTTTTTCAGTGGTGACGTTTCACCCTCCGCCCTGCATCCCTCTCTCGCTCGCTCTCATGCGCTGTGATACTCGCGGAATCGCATCCTCCATCGATCCGTCTTTTTCTCTCCACTTCTCGCATCGTGGTCGTCTCCTCTCTCGACTTCCGCCTGGCGAAAAAGCGGGGAGAACGCGGACTCGTTCGGGATTGGTGGATTCTTCTGATGCTACCATTGGTGGGTACGCCAAGTTCGAGGCGGACCGACAAGGGCGGTCGGTTCGAAGACTCCGGCCCCGAACAACGCGAAAGTACTTTCCTCGCGTTCGTAACAGTTCGTAAACAGTCGCGCGCACCATTCGAGAACAGCGTAATGGGGAAGGGATACCGATCTCTCTCTCGAGCCTTCAGCGTCCGGCGTCCGACAGCGCAGCCACATACCAGTTTGTGCAGCCGCGACGTTCGCCTCTCGCTCGTTCCTATCTTTTATATGAAGCGGCGACGCGGGGAGATAACGACAGATTTCTCACACGCCCATATCACTTCGCACATACTTTTTCTGTTATTATATCTTGTTCTCCCTTCCCTTCTACGTCACCACGGGGTACGACGAGGCAATTCTTGTCGGGAGGGTAGGTGAGGGAAACAGATTCGGGATTTCGACCGACAATGAGGTGGAAGTTCATAAGGTGTCACAGGTAGAATCGCGCGGGAACACGTTGAACAATAAAGCTGAAGATTCGCAGGAAAACGAAGGGACATCACTCGAAGTAACCCTGTCGACGTATCAAGGTGAGTTTCTCAATCAAATGAAGTGCGTGAGAAAGGAATGAGCGTGATTGAAGTGATATTTTTGGATACAATAGATGTCCGATGTTTTATGTGACAAAATACAATGTGTATGTGTGTGTACACGTTTAATCAGTTATTCAAACCACTCAAGAAAGTTCTTTTGCTTTATTGTAGAGGCTTCTTGTGTATGAGTTTCTTTTAAAAACAGCGAGTTGCATAATTTATATGAAATGTCCATTATGTTTATCGCATGCAATTATTTTCTTTTTTTTTGGTCATTATTATCTCTCTTACTTAGTATTTCTTCTATTATCTCTCTCTTATTACTCAATAAAATGAATAAAATATAAGTTGTCTAATACAGTAGAACTCCAGCAATTTCGAGCATCACAATTTCGACTTCTCGTGTACAGGCAAGTCAATAGTTTCCTCCACTATTGATGATTTCCTATTCTTAAGTGACTGCGCAAGAGAAGAATCGGATCCTATACACTCAAAATTACTGGACAGCTCTGCTGTATATTTGGAGATCTTTTTCAAAAAAATAAAATTAAAAATAAATTAAAACGTTATAATCCGTAAACAAATGTCAGGTTTAAAGGTCCAGGTTCTTCGTCGAGTAGCCATATTGGCTTATGACGTCAGAAGCAAGAAATGACATAAACCTGAGTATACGCGAACTTAAAGATTTTCAGTACTGCAAGTAATAATAATCGAACAGGACCATATGGTGCATTCTTATTCTTTCATACACTTCACTAATCATGTGGCATGAATGAAAAATTGCTGCTATAAAGTTAATTGCTCTGTAAATACTTAAACAACGAGATATATAAGAAATCAAACTCTTTAAAAAGGCAACGCAAATATTCGTGTCATACGGTAACGTAAAACAACGAAAATAACAACATCGCAATCAGAATATGCGCCTATTGTCGTGTAAATACGCGATTGCCAATGCTAACAATCTTGAAGGAGTTTAACCGACTTGACGATGCGTAAGCGATTCGATCGAGCGTTTGTACGTGCGTGACGCGTCAGCGTTGATGAACGACCCGATCGCAGATACAACCCCATTACGTCTCTATAAAGACGAACAGGCCCGTGTGCAGTATATCACGACATGGCGCGTTGACGGTATTATATAATTATGCGGAAGATCGAGCGTCAGAAATGTGTTCATCGATAAAAACTCGATTAATCAACGTGACGGAACGTGTAGGTATAGGCCTCGCGGTAACGGCCCACGGCGGCGGAAAAAACAAAAGATTGCGCGAGAAAGGCCACTTTGGTGCTAATCTCGGAGCAACGACGACGACGACGACGACGACGACGACGACAACGACAACGACAAGAGAGCCTCGGCTATATTGTAATAATGGAGCGTTCACGTCCCTCTGATTTACGATCTGATCTCGCGATTATTCGGGATTTCTTGCCCGCAATGAACGTCCGTCACGTCGCGGCGGCGGCGGCAGCACCGGGTTTAATTTGACTGCGTTTATAACAAGGTATCGCGCGTGTAATGGAGCACTATCCCCGCCGACAGGCTCTATTACAATCAGGACTTTCCTTCCGGGCCTGAGGGCATTCAAGCTCCAACCGCCTTAATTGGATTTTATTTGCTTAACCGTATCACGGACTCTCTCGCTCGCAGACATTCCCGTCGTTGTCATCGTCGACGACGACGCGCCTGAGTTGAAGGGCCCGCGACTTACCGTCGTAGCCCCCAGGAGAAGTCTGTCTCTCTTCGGCCGGACCTCCGTCTCGTTTGCATATAAATAATCATAACGACCCGGCCTAACACACGGTCGGTAGAATGTAAGAGCAACAGTGAAGTAACGGCACGATCGACCGAGGCGGTTTCGTGAACGTCGGTACACATCTCTGAGAGCGATATATTAAAAACAGTTTAAATTCCTCCTACTCCCATTTCATTTAATTACAATATGGATGTTCGATATATACCGCTTTTTCTGTGACGTAAAAAAAAAAAAAACGCGTAAGTGTGTACGACTGTTATAAGAAATAGATAATTTAAATATCTGATAATCCAATCTAAGTATCTTTTGACGCAGAGAAGAGCGAATATAAAGATTTATATTTACAAAAATGTTGACTATATTATCGTTGCGTCATATCGATTCTGATTTCCTCACGCGAGCGCGCCTGACGTAAGTGCAGTTTAAAACGACCGATGATTCTGAATACAACAATCTCTCACGGAAAAGGCAATTGCGCCTCAATTGAACACGCCGCAATAAGTATTCGATCGTATTTACAGTTACGTTTCTCTCGGAAACTAGTTTCTTATTATTCTGTATGGAGGATTAAATTTTCCGCAAGGTGCGTCTCACGTCAGGCGTTCGACACACGTTTCATTAGGGAGTAATTAGAGAATTGTGCCGAACACGCCGTGTGCGCGGAACGGCCGCGCGTTCGCCGTGACTTAATTAATTTCGCGGGAGAAATAAGAGAGAGAGAGAGAGAGGAGAGAACACTGCGCGATTACACCGCACCGTGGCGCATTCGTACGTACATACATGATGTTTAATCACGTACGGATAATTAAACAATTATTCGTAACCTTAGATGATAATCGGCGTGACTTAATTACGTATGGAGGAGTGGGAGAGGAGAAAGAGCGTATCGCGCTCACTGCGTGTGTGTTACACAAGATCATACCCATGCGAATCGAGATTTAATCGAGAGGAAATAATCACAAGAATTACCTTCTGCAACAGTGAATTTAGGGACGGGCGATCCAATACGCGGCATAATTGCTTCTATATATATTATTCATCGGAGATCCTGTTCGTTATTCATATCGCTCATTGCTGCTTTGCAATTTAAATATCACATTATTTGTTAAAGAGTTATATGAGAACTTGTAATGAACTGATTAGACGGATTCTTTTCTGCCCGCGTCTTTTTTAATTGCGCGAACAAAGCAACGAGAGAAAGAGAGTGAGAGTAAGAGAGAGAGAGAGAAAGAGAGATCACTCGCTTTTTTCCCGATATATGTGCCAGTAATTGAGTAGAAAAGATCTTAACACGGCGGATCGCTTAATTACTCACGAAGGAAATTACAACAAAGCTGCCGACGGTAGCCAATCTACGGAGCTAACTCGTCTCTTACCGTCGGCAACAGAGTAGAAAATTGCGTATCCATATAAGCAACGATGTAAATAACGATATCATTATAAGAACTGTACTTGGCGTTTCTTTTATCAATTCTGATGATGTCAGGATTGAAAGATTTATAAGAAACGAGCTCTCTCTTTATCTCTCTCTCTCTCTCTTTCTCTGCGTATACACTGGAAAAAGATCAATTTTAACAGCGGCGCAGAAATTCAAAATACTGCGAATATACAAAAGAGAACATTGCTGTCTCTCTCTCTTGTTGCTTTCGTTCTCCCATTAACGCTATCGCTCCTCTACAAGCTCTTCGTTTCATCGTTTCTCCTTTCACGCTTCTCACGCGCGTCTCCCGGCGAAAGAAAGTTGCGTAGGTATATCTCGCGCGACGGTAAAGTGGTCGCGCGCGGTCCTGCACGGTTAAGCTCTCCGTGTTCGCCCTGCTGATGATTCCCGTCGCGCCACGAATCACCGCGACTAACGACAGTAAGTGCGGGGAGTAATTGCACGGACGCGTCTCGTTCACCGTACGACAAATAAGATCGACGTGGAGAGCCGCGCTAGGTGCGGGAACGACAATCTTAATTGCGACTCAATAAGCGCTAATGATAGCGAACGCTACTTACGCCGGCGAGCGGATGTCCACGCTCGCGACGATAAAGCAAACACGGGAACGCGTTCTCAACTGTTCTCTTTTTTCTCTCTCCTACGCTCGACTCGGAACAGGGTGATGTTTGCGAAACGCAAATTTCCTGGACGTAACGCGACAACGGGTTAAACCAAAGTTTGAAATTGTCTTCTTGATGGAGGAGCTAAACTGATCGAGTTACGATCTTTCGTGAATTTTCAGATTGCGCTGTTTTAAATTCTTCTTCTGTTTTCGTAATTTTGCAAAAAGGACATCCAACACACATCTCGAGACGCAAGGCGCGAGATCGCGCGGAAAATTAACATTGCAAATAAGACGTTCGTTCGATAAAGTCGAAACGGCTCGTCGGGAGTGCAGGACCGAAAGGAATAATTGGACTGCAGCTTTTTTCGCGGGATCTCGGCTCTCTCTTTCTCTCTCGCCCTTCGGTGAGATTATGAGTAATGCGTTCTCGGCCACGACTCTCCGAGAGTCGTCGCCTTTCCTTCTCTTCCTTCCTTCCTTCGTGCGACCCGACTCGCCTCTCATCCTCATCGTTCGCCGCGCCTCTCCCGCGTCCTTTCTGCACGCTGATAGAGACCCGGCTCTCTCTCTCCCCGATCGTCCCATTAGCGTAATGGCTCTCGCGGTATAGTCTTTGCATTTAACTCACCGAATTCTCCTTCGGTCTCTCGCCTCGGTGCGAAAACGACCGCGCTCGGCCGCATCTCCTCGTCTCTCGAGTTCTATCTCGCCACTATTTATGTAAATTGTAAGCGTATAAGTTATTTGTGAGAACTGTCGAAAAAGCGGCGGAAATAAGCCGCGTTTGACATATTTACACTTGACGTGCTGAGGTCGAGATTCGAAGTTGATAAAAAAAAATATTTAATAAAGTTATTTAAAGGCCGGAATTTTTTAACTCTAAGAGTTTGCGGTGCCAACCGACGTGGAGGAGTTGTTCGTTTTTCTTTGTAAACTTGTTCTCTTTTCGAAAGAAAAAATGATCACTAGTGACAAATAGTATAAAAACACGTAGCGTAAAACCGTATGTTTTTATAATAGAGAAATACAATGCGACTGATTGTGCGATGTGTAATTCATCGTGTGTCCTTGATGCGCGACATTTCCATCGGAACGACGAGATGAAAATGATTTCCGCTAGTTTAGGTCACAATTGAAACGGTGGACAGCGCAGTGTCGATCAAATCTCTCATCTAGATCGACTTTTAATTGAGATAATTCACGCGCCGAATACACATTGCAACACGCAATGCGAAACAATGAGAACGAGATTATGCAATATGTGATGACGTAATGCCTTCATACATACATCACGCTTCAGCTTCTAATATTAATCACTTTGTCACTCACATCACACCGATACAACTATGTTAAACTACGTTTCGTTTTCTGACACACAACCATTCGTTAAATAATATCACACCGTTCATGGTAATAAAAAAAAAAAATTGATGGATTTAAATATAAATCGTGTAGGAAAATATTTGCCGAGTCTCTTCTTCTTCTCGCACATCGAGAAAATCGGTGCGAAAATTCGCGTGACTTGTACGAGTGACTGTACCACTTGGCCATGTGGTACAAGTTCTGATAAAGAGGGCAAGGTTTTAATAAGAGAAGGATTGAGAGCTCGCTCGTTCTCGTACCTGCGCTACCACGAACCGGCGGGCTCCTTCTCTCTCGCGGGAGATAGCAACAATAAATAACTTGTCCCTGCGCCGGCTAAAAGCATTCTGCCGATCCTCCTTCCGTCGCTTTAAATCGACGACAAGAGATGCGCCCTCTCTATGAGCATTCTCGAAAGAGAGCGCCAAAAATTTAACGTTTTCAGTGATTTTGAATTTTGTTTGAAACACTTTATTAACCAAAACAACTTTCGCACCGTAGAGTTTTTTTTACTTGTTATCGTCATTCACAACGCTTGGACAAGTCGACGTTTATAATATTATCTTCGATATTTTTCGTATTCTCACCTCACTACAACGTATTGTTTCTGAGTTGTTTGTGCATCTCACCTTTGATCTAGGCCTTGGCCGAGTGAGTTTAATAATTAATATTCTTGACGACACAATTTATTATTGTTTCGATTATACTATAAATGAAGTTAATCTATTCCTTGCGCAAAGTGCAAAGTCTGATTCATTGTAATTACATATTTCACTATCAAGTTCTTCTTTTAATGACTGATGTCGAAAGTTTTGCCGTATTGACATACTTGAATATAAGAATGCAAAACTTTCTGAGGAGTTTTTAATTTTAATGTAATTAATCTCTTTCTCTCTCTCTCTCTCTCTCTTCGTCTCTATCTCTCTATTTATAATAAATTTCTACTCTATCAACACAATTGAAACAGGTTTCATACATAAATAAAATCGACCTTGATGCCGTGATTGAGTTGTTTTTCTTTCTTTTTTGTTTTCGCTCCAAGTTTGATTTACCACAACTAACGGTAGACCAACGGTGATATCAGGGTCGATTTCGATTTTTGAATTTCTACTCTATCATTTTATACGACACGTTATATATACGAACATTGTCACTTTTTATTTTTTTCTTTTAGCGCTGCTATTCAGACGGGAGCGATTACATATCAACTCGATCGACTCTTATCGCGCGGAAAAAAAAAAAAAAAGAAAAACGCTCATCCTCCTAATGAATTTAATATTCGAGTTCGCTACTTTAACCGCCCGTTATTACAAGCTCGATTTCTTCCGCCGCCGTGTGCATTCCATCTTCGTGCGTTCGTGTGTAATTACCACAGAGGCGCACCGCGCGTACTCATCGTCACTCGTAATCGCGGAGAATCAGCGGTAATGGCGATTATAAGCAGAGCCCGGGCGATTGACGAGGCGCATCATAGTTGATTTCTGTGCTCACTTGTCCCGCGCCGCAATCCGCACCGCAATTTCTACATCTCTCGGAGAGATATGTATTACCCGGTGTTTTCGCCGATCCGCGAAACCCGCATAGGTATCAATACACCGTCGGTTTTAAAGTGCGCATTATCCGCCTGGAACCCGAGCGGAAATCACGCCGGTTTCTTCCCGCCGCGCGAATATCACGGAGAAATACCAGGAGGAAATCGTTATATCGCGGATAAGAGAAAGAAGAGATATGTGTAAGTTTTTTCTAAAAAAGAGTTTTTCTCGACGCGATTCCACACATGCGCGTTTCGAGTCTTGATTGATGCGAGTGCAATAAGCGGCTACGATCCGAAGATAAATAGCTCTCTCCGTCGAGGATAACTGTGTTTAAACGCGAGGCGTATCTTCCTCTCATCTGTGGGCTCTTAATTTGGAATCAAATTAGTTTTTCTTGTCCTCGCGCGCACTTCAAAGCGCTAATAAGATTTTAGAAATATAAAATTGCGTTAACAACGTTTCTACATATTTTCATTGCGAACGATTCATTGCCACGCATATATTATTATTTGCGATTAATTAATTGCGCCGTGGAATGCACGTGCGGAGTGCATACCGCGCGCAATCCGAACACGTGTTATCTCGGACGTTTTGCTCGTAGCTAATCTACCGTTTCCGCGATTTCGAAATCTCGTTCTTTCCCGGATCCGCTCGATCGTGTCGCGACTCTCTCACGCCACACGCAATTATTTGTGGCCCTGCAAAAACGACCGTTGCGAATGTCTTAAATTACCTGCGGAACCGCTCTTTCCAAAGGGGATTTAATAATGCCAACGATTGAAGGAGGAGGGAAAAAAAGAAACGATTTCTTGCGAAAACTTCCACTACGATACGTTAAATCGGTAAATCTATGAGCGCTAGTTTCTATTTTCATTTATAGTCTTGAAAAGACAAGAGAACAACGGGATATTTTTTTTTTTTTAAATACATCTATATGTAGTCTCAACACAAATTGAACATGAAAAAGTTGAAATTGTTAAATTATCTACCGTCATCTGTGAAACGAGCGATTATTGAGCCATAAATTAGATCCACTTTTTGACGATGAAGAAACTCCGACGTACGATTCGCGAGAGAAGAAAGTGGGACGCGGGAAGAGCTCGAAATAAACTGCGAGCTGACGAGGATTGTAAACATTTTTTACAGCTCTAACAACCGCCGCCCTGTTATTTGCGGGGGTGATACTTTCCCGTTCGAGGGTCTTTGTTTCCTTCGAGATTGTTCGTTCCTTTTCACGCTGACGCGATGCGTGCGTACACGTTACATACATATATATATATATGTATATATAGAGTTAACTGCCAGCTATCGATAACTGCCACTTACCCAACTACATCACTTCCGGTTACAAACTACCGTTTACAAGTTTACGGCCCACCGATCACGTTTCGAGCCCTTTGGACACAACGCCACGTCCTGATCGCTTGCGCGCTGTCTCTTCGGGGAGACCGCGCGTTTAGCGAATAATTAAATGAACAGATCGCTGACGGCAAACGAGAAATAATATCTTTCAAACGTCAGATACAATTTCCATTTGTTTTCCCGAGAACGTAATTATCTTATTATCTTATTATACGTTAAAAGTTTTCCGCCGAGTGTATTTTCAATGTCACGCACACGCGCATTTCACAATTAGCGTGCGATCCGCTTAACTTCTGACGCCGGTTGTTCATGCTATTTATTCACGATACATATATTGAACTTCTTTTTGTACAAGAATAAAATTTTCCTCCGTCCACAGTCTGATTGCAATTAAAAGATCGCTGATAGTGCTCAGTTTTTTTTTCTCCCAGTCCGGTTGGTAATCGATTTCCTATACGTATATCACGTCTATAATTCGATCGTATTAACGATTGCAACAGATCATTTTTCTTGCGAATCTCCTCGCAATAGTGTGTTATCGCGGTAAATGCGCGTATATACGCGAATACATATTTACGATCAATTAGGATGATTAGAGAATTAAGATCGCAATAAATCGCGACGACAGGATACATAAAGTCCGTTTCGCCAGGTGTATACACACGTTTCTCTCGATCGTTATTTATATACATATGCGACACACATGGACGATACATATTGTTGCATCTGGCTTTACTCTATTACTTTTATCCTCATTCCCGCGCGCGCGCGCTCGATTATTCCAATCATTTCGTAATGTAAATTCGCTTTTTGCGTTCTCTCATTACACAGATTTGTTCGTCGTAAATTGATACTCGAGAGAGAGAGAGAGAGAGAAAGAGATTACGCTTGTGTTTATTTCTCTCACCGCGCGCAGTAACAAACCTCTCCGCAAACTTTCCGCCGTGTTCTTTGCACGTGTTTAGAAGTGAATAACATTATTTCCCTTTCTGCAGAAAGGAAAATTACGCAATGGAAGATCGACAAAATGCGAGAGTCACAATTGCATAAATAGGAAACGGTGTTACAATTATTCTAAGATCGATTATTCATTCAGTTATTTTGCATAAAGCTGCGTGGACTATAAAAACTTTTATTAGCAATGCGGACAAACAAATTACGAAAACACACTTTCAAGAGTGCAGAACTCGTATGGTGTGTAACTTCTCTCTGGCGATTACAATCGATATTATTAGGAAATGTAATGTACGTGTATGTACGTATCGTAATAGGCGAGTCGAAAGCGCACGTTCAGCCAATTTGATTAACCAATTTCGATCGAGAGATTTTCTGCATTGTAATAAAAGATGATTAATTGCGCAAACGCTCATGCGGAACATCGGGTATATACCAAATCAAATCGATCGATACTGTAAATGTCGAGCCAATACCTATATCAGCAAATCGCTGTTTAGAGCGGTGCGCTCTTTAGTTAGAACGCCGCGTGTCAACCCGCGCGTTCGATGATGTATGACAGATTGTTGCATTATCATCGCGGTTGCTCCGCGCCGGCTCTCGCTCGTCGGATATCTTTTTTGCGCTCCACGTGTACAGAGAGACGACGACAACGACGCGGTGTAACACAACGCCGCCGTTTGTCCGCGCGACGCAAGGAGAGTTTACGCGCGCGTTGCAGAAAAACACATGACCGCTCGACCATGGAAAACCGCGCGTTACATTCGCGCGAATTATTATATCTACGTCGTAGACTCTCTCTTTCCGCGCGCAAATGCATGCCCCCGACGAACGGCGCATAAAGTCATCGGTGACTTTTTGAGCGACACCGGCAATTAGAGCGTGAACTTATTAAATTCGCAGCGGCATTGCAAAGACTGCTCGCTGCGCGCGGCGTTGCGAAATTTTCCAAGTCGCATATAGATCGCAATAATAATAATAATTTTTTTTTTTAAATTATATAATATTCTCTTTTTCGTCGCGTCAAGGTTGTGTATGTTAGCATTACAAGGGAGAAATCTTATTGTTACCTTAGTAAAAATAAAAACCGCAATTTGTATTGTTATTGCCACGTTACGGCAAATACAGCTTCTGTCATCAACACGCATGTATCCACTTTATCGAGACGTACATTCCAACCCTGTGTTTTTCTTCGTCATCATAACTTTCCTCCTCTCGTCCTTTACGATAGCCCTTGGCACCCGTGTCGAATCGACTGTCAGTCAGTTTTATATCTTACGCACAGTAGAGAGCGAATGCAAAACGCGCGCTCGGCTAATCGCGTGCAAATTTATTCCGAGTGCGCACGAGTGGTACGCTCCATTTTGCGATAAATATACTCCGCACGGTTACGCGTGCGAGGTAAAGCCGCGTGCACATCAGCGAGCAATTAATAAACGTGTGTAAAATCTTGGTGGTAGAGTAAATGAGATCGCTTATTAAAGATCACGAGAGATCTGAGAGTAATTAAATTCAATGAGAGTACTACGCGGATATCAAAGTTTTTGCGAATAATATTTGCGAATACCGTGGATTTTCGGAGAAAACATCTCTATGTATTCTCAACCGCGGCGATAAGGACGTAATAAGCCTGCGATATTCCGTGATTTTTAACATTATGATGATGTATAAAATCATTTTTCACACATAATTCGCGTTATACTTGATATGATGCGAGCGACAATTTAATATGCGAATTTAATATGCGAATTTAATATGCGAACGATATGATTTTGCATCGCGAATATCGTTAGCATGTAAACTATGCGTTGTTATTCGCTTTTTGAAAAAAAAAATACAAAGTATAAAGTGCGTTATAATAGAACGAATATTTCGAAAAAACGATATTTTCTTCTTCCTTGTGTTATAAATAAACTCAATGATCCGCGATTAAGTGACAATTAACCCTTCATGAACTGACTTCCGAAACAGCCTACTAGTTGGACTGATTGGGCCTGTGAGACCCACGCGACTTTAAAAAATTAAAAATCGATATTTTTTTCAGTTTTTTTTTTTTTTTTTTTTTATCAAAAGTTTGAACGATTCTGCGCCGATAAAAAACAAATTGAAAAAGTCTCTAGTAGTTTCTAAGATATAAGCGTTTATAAGATTTGAAATACGCATGTCAGTCTACGAAAGGTTAACTGTTCCTTAACTGTCATTTGTCCGGGTTACATCCTTGCGACACGTCCGTAAGTCATCACTCGGAGAGTTTGTAATAATTATACAAGCGATTACAAGCGCGATCGTGCGCACGTACAATGTGCGCGTTTAGATAAAACGTACATCTTTAATAGGACGAAATAAGGCAAGAGGGACCGTGGGACTCGATAACCGCCCATTGAGCCACCTGCGAAAAAGCAGACCAAGACATGCGGGTCCTATCATCCATCCCGGGATAATGCATACGTCGGAATACTCAATTAGGTTTGAACGCGCGCATTCGTACCCTCACTCCGCGTAATTAATAGCGAACCGTTGCGAGAGACGCGCGCACCTTCGTTTCGCGACGATATCACCGGCAGATTGCGGGTTATTTAGCAATGAACGTACGGCCTATCGTCGCATCTGCAACATCGTGATGTGCGTAATACGCACGGACGGTTGCTCGGCGCGCTTAAACGCGTGGAAAATTTATATGCGCGCGTCTCAGTCTATACGCACGCAAGAAACTCAACGTAAGCAATACATAACTCTTTCGTTTAGCATGATTTCCTCATTTTGATATCGCAGGAACGCGCGCAAGCTGATCGATAAATGATATAAATACACAATATCAGTTTTTCGAGATTGAAAGATTCATAAGGCTTTATTCATTATTCTATATTAAGGAAATAACATTAGTTTTGATATATTTTTTATTTTTTTAAATAAATCCTTGCACTAAATAGTTAATAGCATTTTTAAGAATCGTTCGGACACTAATGTCTGGGGTTTACAAGATTGAAGTTGAAATCACAGCGATTCCATAATACCGCACATACCGTTTGTATTTATCGACACACAAGCAGCAAATTAAGTTTAAATAATATCGCGAGCATGACTTCGACCCATTAAAGACGATCATTTAATTTCATCCATTTAACATCGCTCTCGTAGTGTTTCTTGCGATACAAATTACTTTCATCAGCTTAATGCCGGTGGTGGAATTTTCCCGGATACAAAATTACTTTCATCAGTGTAATACATATTATCGTTGCTCGCTTATTAAGGAATATTATTTAAGGACTGTCATATATCAATCTTGTAAACTTTTCACGAGAAGATTATATAATCTGCAAAACTTACAAAAGTACATTACAAAGTACGATTCGTCGATCTCGTTCATACACACGAATATATATCGTGTAATATCAAGTATAGCTTCATAATATTTTCGCGTTCGACTAGATTGCCCAATGCACGCTGACTTTCAGTTTACGTTATATATTTATAACTGTTTAGCAATTCAAAATAATCGGTTAATGCTTCTCGCATTTTCAAATAAGAATTTATCGGGAACGATTGCATGCCGATATTAAAAGGCGCAGTTGCATAATATTCAAACGCACATACGTGTCGTTATCTGCATATTTTTCTGAACAAAACCGAACTTATGAGATTTTCTTACGGTGTATCACGCTATTGTTATTTTTTAACGTTCCTATTGTTAATTGACCACATCGTAATGTTCGTTCCGCGCAATTTAGCGACGTGCCACCGGCGGCTTGGACCGTGACGAGTGGCGTAAATTAAGGAAAGGATAATTAAAGAAATTATTGCAATTACCGCAGCCAATTCACCAAGTATACAATAATGTCTGATAAATAATCTAATTAAGTTTTAGTTTTTACACATCTAATAAAAAAAAAAAAAAAAAAAAAAAAAAAAAGACATCTTTGGTTACTCCCAGATGTATCATTTTTGTTGTGTTGAATTACGTATCGACGTTGAGATAAATCGATTTGTTTTCGATCGAGAAAACTGGAAGTGTGCGAGATATGAAAATGATAAAGTCGAACGGGTATGATTTTAAACGGGAACAGGACGTGTAATTACACTCGTCGCTTTACGTCGTGGTGACTTGCTTCCCGTGTGTATAAGCAGCGACAGCTGCTTGTGTATCACTCACGACAATGTTTGGTTATTACATTAAACCCGTTTACCGACTGTAATTGCCGCGATGCATCGTCACGGTGAGCACTTGCCGAGAAAAACACCGTATGCAACTTTACAATCGTAGGACTGTTCTTTCGCGGAAAAACTGTAAACAGTATACGGGAAGCAATTCTTCCGCATGACGTCTCCTGTGAAAGGAGCAACTTCCGTGAAAAGGCACGGCATTGCTACTACATCGATGACGATAACTAATTTATTTTATACATTACTATTTTAATGTAATTTACGGACATGTAGAAAAAATTCGTTCTTCAAAATAACGGCAGAATATTACGCGCGTAATAAAAGTTCTGTATTATAAATCATCGTGCGCGTCACGGAATTGTAAAATCAATTAACGGAACACCTCACGTTACAAGTCACTCGCGTGCGCAAATAAACGAGAGTTCAATTAATTTTGGAGTTTAACTACATACAAAAAAAAAAATTTGCATCGTTAACGATATATTATGTACACGCGCGTTTAATCGCGATACGAGATTATGATCGCTCTTAATTTCTCGAAGGAGAGATAAAAACGCAAAAAGGAAAGTCGAGCGGCGGCTCGCGCGTCGAATTGCTTTATAGTGTCAACGGCTCGCCACAGCTCCACGTCGCAAATTGGCGTGTCGTAAAATAGTATTATTTAGAGCTTCAATTAATTTCTCTTAGTGGTAGAACAGGTCTTCCTCTGGCTTTTCTCGACGCGTACGATAAGTCCTTTCCCGAGGACACATCTGAAGCGGACGGAATGCACATTAAAGAGAAGTTATTGTGCGGAAAGAAGTAGAGCGGCTAAGATTGTGTGCAACGCGAGAACTATAAAAGCATTCGAAATTCGGATTACATTTGTTCGAACAAAGCAGTTCGAAAAGCCATTTGAAAGTGTGCTCGAAGCCACGTGAAACGTATACACAAGAAAACGCGAACAAAAGTATACTTAACAAATATACTTTTGCGCATCACAAATCGGTAATTTTGCATTGAGAATTTCAAATGTTATATAACTACTCACGTCACGGTCTCTGTGTGAATCAGTGGAATTTAAATATTTAAATTGCGCACGTAACACACACACACGCAATAATAATGGGCTATACGCGTAATTAAATGCTCGCAAATAAAAAAAAAAAAAAAAAAAAAAAAAAAAACAAGTGTGTCCCGACACTCGAGTTTTGCTCCGTGTCTGCCGAATGCACGAAATCACTGGAAATCGCCTCGGACGAAAACAGAAAATTCGTTCGAGAAGAAGGATGATGCGAGAAAGAGAGAGAGGGAGAGACGCGACGGAGAGACAGCTGATATACATGGGATAGGCAGGGCAGAGCCGTGCACCAGGGGTTGTCATTAACTGGGAGCTCACTCGGGAGATAACTACTACCTGCCACCACGGCGGGGCTCATTTTCCTCGCTGACCTCCTCCTTCTCTTCTTCGCTCTCTCTCTCTCTCGCCCCCCAACACCCCGCTCGGGGGAGTTGCTTCGGTTCATTACAAAAAGCACGTGAGCCCTGCTGCTGCTGCTGCTGCTGCTGCTGGCTATTTATTTCCGAATGGTGCATATCACTTTTCGTAATGGGCCTCGCGAAATTAAAAGTATGCCCTCCGGCGCCGAATCGCGCGGCACGCACACACGCGCGCACGCGCGAGTATCGAATACGCATCGCGATAAACTCGGGGCCTCGCCTATCTCTCACCGGTCTGTCCCTTACACGTCTCTTCAATCTCGACTCCGCGAAGCAGTCCCCGGCTCTCCTTTTCCTCTCATCGCCGAAGCATCGACGACCCTGGGCTATTAAGATCCAATCGCAATTTTGTTTCTCCTTTCCGCGCGCGCACGACGCGTTGATAATGATTCTCAAAAATTACTTAAATGTCGTGTGCGCGCGGGATATAAACACCGTGACGCGTGATGCCGGGGGTCGTTAAGAAGATTCGCGTTGTGTGTTTGTCGTCACACGCTAGGACACGGCGAGAAGAAGACGCGACGCTGCTTCAGGAAATCTCTTATTCGGCAGAATTACGATGCGGTAAACATGCGATATATTCGCGTTTTGCCGTGATTTAACATGCATTTTACTTTAAAGTATAATTTGAAAACTGGTTATTGCTCTCCGCGCGCCGCCGCCGAGTCTTCTTCGCGAAATGATATACAATAATATACAAATCTATCGTCTCTGATCATGTGAATGCATTATAGTATGTGCGCACAGCGAATTATATTGCGTTATTTTTTACATGTAACATACTTCTCTCAACATATTTGTATATTTTCAATTATACGAGTGCCTTTTCATTTTTTTTTCTTTTCCCTGGCACGGACATTCCAATAAAGACTTCGTTTCATTATTATTACTCGAGACATCAATCTTTGCGCATATATATATATACATATATATATATATATATGTATATGTATATGTACACGGTCTTTCACCTTTCGCGATTTACACACCGTTAATGAGACACGTTTATTATTTTCCTTAATAGGCGGTATATAACCGAACCGGCTCGCAGACACCTGGGTCAGGGTTCATCGGTCAGCCTCCTTCGAAACGCGGACAGCTGCGTCTCGAAGACCGCATTAGCGAAATACACCCGCGCGTACGTGTTTTGTTTTTCGTCGCGGTCCTCGTCTTACAAACGCACGCACATATACGCGCACGTAGATATATAGGTACGTGGAGCGTAGAAGGGAAATGAAATTTCGTCGGGGCTAATTGAGTTTAAGCATGCGAGTGCCTTTCCCGAGAGCGGTACAGGTGTTTCCGCGCGGCTTAATGCGACCTGGAAACGCCCGTTTACAAAAACGGATAGGATGTGGGTAATATCCTTTGGCTCTCTCGCCCGGACACGCCCTCGTTATACGTATTCTCTTCATACGTCTAATTGTACTTTAGGCGCGGGAACCGTTCCGACGACGCTGCACGTATATCCCGTATAAAATTTTAAGTGAGTAAATTGGAGAGGAGATAAAAAAGTATAGATTTTCAAATAATGAATTTTAACTCTTCGCAGACAGACTCCAAAAACGACCTACTAGTTGGACAGACTGGGTCTCTGTGAGACCCACGAGACTTTAAAATCGAATATCTCCGCGAAAAATAAATATTTTTTCTATTTTGGTTTTTTGAATCGAATGTTTGAACGATTCTGCGAATAAAAAATTGAAAAAATCTCTAGTAGTTTCTAAGATATAAGCGTTAAAAAAACCTAATTTTTAACTAGAGACACCGGTTTGAAAGTTTTGAGTGGATCTGGAAGACCTGTGTCTGTTCGCAAAAGATTATTTTTCTTTTAACATATATGTATAGATTCTATTTTGAATGCTGTACTATGTATAATTGTAAATTAAAATTAACAATGTTGTAACTCACGTTAATACGTTTATTATTGCGGCTTAAGTGTACTTAAGTACACGTCGAAGAGCAAAAGGCAAAAACCGAGTAATGCTCGCGGTTGCCTTCGCCACGATAACGATGATTAACGCACTATTTATGCTAATTCTATTAGCCTTGCAACAGTGCATCCGATAATATCATTTCAGCCGTTTCATCGCGCGAAACTTTGCCGCACGCATCGATTTGCGTTTTCTCTAAGAGCGAAGTGGGATTATAATTTCTAATGTTGGACGCGCACACGTGTAGATAAATTATACATACACAAGTAATTCATGTCTATCTATGGAAACGCGTGATGTGCGACACGACCGGCCTAGAACACGAGGTAATTCACACGTGCCGGTTTGCCGACTGTTATCCCCCCGTAAATACATTAATTTATAAACGCGGTTTCACGACGAAAGTTGCGATCGTTTGCATAGCTAATCGTCCGCAGCTTCGGACTAATAGTCTCCTCCGTTGGGACGAGAAAGAGAGAGAGAGAACGAGAGAAGAAGAAGAGTGTAATTCTTTTATTTCGAGAGCAGTATTTCCAATGTCGATGTTAAATACGAGCTGCGTTCGTAATTTCCCTCTCGTATACTTCGAAATTAATTTTTTATGGACGCGTCATTTAACGAGAATGCTGAAGTTCCCGACTGTTTACTTCGTTTTTTTTTTTTTTTTTCTGTATAGAACTAATGAGTCGAATATTTTGCTAATTTTATTGGAGTTGTTTAAAAGCCTTCTCGGTATCGTAAAACGTTGCATAGAAATTTTGTATACAAATAAGCGCGATTTGAAGCCGGGCAGATAAAAAATAAAATAAAAAAGAATTTCTAGTTTTTATATATATATATATTCGTAAATTAATCTAATTATATTAATTAGTGGCATTAACATACGGCAATTTTCAATTTTAATTACAATCTGAATAATAAATCTTAACGACAGTCTATTTTATCGTAAGTCGTCGTTCTTTCCGGAGTGTCGTCAGACTTCTGGTTTTATGGTCGTTCTCGGCGTGTCATTTATCTCCGCCGATGCACCGTACCCACGTACAAACAGGCCTTCAACGAGGCTCGTTTGTCGCGACAGATCGTTCGCGAGCGATCATCCGGGCAAGCAGGCCCGACGTGCGCGATACGTAAAGAACTTACGCAAGAACGACCAACATACGAGAGAGAGAGCGATTTATCCATGGCGTACACCAGACATCGGGGGATCGCCCGAGTAACGCGATTAAAGACGGTAGTCCTTCGCGAGTTCATCGACTACTCGGCGTCCGAACGTCTTCATCACAACCGGCCTTCCGACCAATCGTGGTGATATATACTCGCGCGGAAAAAGCGAGCGAAATCAAAGAACGAAGAGCGAATATAAAGAGAAAGAGAGGAAGAAGGGAAAAGAGAGAGAGAGAGTCAACTCGATGATCGCTCGAACGAAACGAGAGTAGTAAGAAATACGAAGAAGCTAGAGTATATCTCCGATCGGGGGAACAATCATCGCAAAACGATATCGTCGATCGAGCCACTATTCGGGGTGAAAATCCGTGGAGATGAGATCGGCGCAAGAAATCGCGTCCGACGTGTCGCCGTCAATGGCGCGCGCCTCTCTCTTTAATTCATGAAGCTAACCCGGTCAATCGACATTGGCGGCTTTTATAATTCCCTCCTTCCTCTCTCCTCGGTACTTTCTTGCAGTCGCGCTGCTCCTATAAGGATCCGTACGACGAAGAAGAAGAGTCTCTCTCGCTTCGGGTTCCGCGAAGGTCGCCGCGTTTAGGTCGAACACCTGTACGTACTTTTAAGGCACGACGGGGCGGAAGGAGAGAGTTCGTCGCGAGTAGCTTTGTAAAAAGAGATCGCCGATTGGCGTGTCGTTGCCGATTGCGCTGCACGTTTTAAATGTTTCTCTCCCGCGGACTCGCCGACGTCGCAAGAATTCTTCGGATAAGCGACGCGGATATCTCGCGGAATGCCTTGCAACAAGACTACTCACAGTGGACGTGACAAGGCGAAATAAGATAAGAGAGATGTATATGGTTTTTATGATAATGAGAAGATCCTTAATTAATACTGTGATACACGAGATTCGCCGATTGATCACATCAACACTATCTACGGGAACATGCAAATTCTATTTTTTTGTCTCGTCACAAGACGTACTTTCTATTATTTTGTGCAAAACAAATAGACTATCGTGTTCTTCTTTATATCTATTCTTTTTTATTTCTACTTTTTATTTTTATCGCTTTAATGCAGCGGATATATATTGCTGATAATTATGCGGTTAATGATAACAAAGTATGACGCATTTAGCAAATACGCAGATAAAAACCGTTGAAAACTACTGTACTGTACGTGTGTGTGTGTGTGTTTTTTACGTAAAGTAACAATGTTGCTAATAGCGGCGCAATGTTAATGAAATGGGAATTTTTATGCAATGCGATAGCGGTCGTAGTCTGACCATTTTCAGGACAAAATTAGCATTGCAACTTTATAGAGCCATATGCTTAGCACATATTTCATGGTCAGTCGTTCCGTTTAATTTACGTTTGCACTTTTTTGCAATTGCCACTATTATATTATTGATATTATGCGAAATGTATATTATATTTAATAGCAATTAAAAAACGCTACGAAAAATCTTAATTTGTTAATTAAATTTTATTTGCCGCGAGCGACATAAGAACGTGGACTACCTGAGTATTGAAATCTTGTAACGAATATATTATTGCAGCTCTATACTGTGTATTATAATTCCTTTTGTTTAGTCAAGGTTCTGTCCGTTTTTATTTCAACGTGACTTGCGAAACAAACCCTGGATGACTCGAAGATCCCGAACACGATACGAACACTTCGGCGTTTGACGGCGCGTTGACAAACGTGTATGTAAGGCGCGCGCGTGTATGTGTATGTATAAGAGCCCCGTGCATTATAACATGCAAAAATGTTCCGCGTAACCGTTGGCGAACGTGTCACAATCTTCATTACTTTCTTATGGCGCGTCGTCGGAATTCATCGATTAACCTGCCCTTCGAGGAGGCAATTAGCGCCCGGTGGGTTTTAACCGGGAGCTTGCTCAGGATCCTCAGGCGATCCTGTTCCGAGAAGAGGATGACGACCGGGGAGAGCCGGACGAGGGGAGAGGGGAGGGGGAGAGAACCCGGTTTCGGGACGAGGAACGGGAAGGCAATCCATCGAGGGCTCGCATACCGCTGTCTAATCCATTTAACATAAAGCCGCCGTCTCCAGCGTCCCCCGTATCGCAGTCCTGCTTCTTTCCTCGTCTTCTTGCGCGCCGGGAATTCGCGGGCAACGAGTCAATTCCGTGTAACCTGTCGGAAACGTTCCCGAGATCTCTCGCGATGTCGAGAAGCGCGCCCGTTGGGTGGCCCGCGAATTCTCCGGCTGTTCAGAGTCTCTTTCCCTCCCCTCCTCTCCTCTCTCTCTATCTCTCGGAGAATGGCAGAAAGCGCGGAGGACGAGCACACACGGAGAGAGTTTCTTTCGATCCGGCCGGGCTGGACCCGCCACGTTCCTGAATCGTACGATACAGCGCGGACGAACAAGATACTTCGGGTTTCTGCGTTCGCTGATCGTATCTCTCAAATGAAAAAAACCGTAGAGGCTGTTGAAAAACCATTAAGGAAGGAAGAGGCTTTTCGCTCGAGCGCTCGGAAATTAAGCTCGCGTTTTTATCTCGTTCGTATTTAATAAAAACGTCGGAAGTAATAATTTTAGGAAAAGAATCATCTTTTCTGTTGTATAAGAGCGTTTTCGTAATTGTACGAAATTAAGAGTCCGCGCTGCACACATGCACACACTAATTTGCATTAAACGCGGTTAATTGTCAGCTCTCGGTTGACGTCGCATGATTTACGTAGTCTTAGCTTCGCAGTGGGACACTCGCGTTTCGCTCTCGTCGTTCCATTTGTGGATTACCACCCGCCGTCACCACGCGATTAATAAACCGCGACATAAAGTGCCCCAGCGGCCGATTAAACGCACCGGTCCATTAACGTGGCGGGTTAATGAGCGGGTCGCGGCGATGGTCGGTGGTCCCTCGGGAATTACAAAGTGTCCCCCGGCTCTTGGCGTCGTCGGCACGTGGCCTGAGCGCGCGGTCGGTCGGACGGGACCGCGCTGCTAATCCGAGATAAGATCTAAAAGGCTTTCGATCCTAATTCGAAGTGTCGACGTTCTTATTTGTATTTTCGTACCTGCGGGTTGCATTCCCAACAGTCGGAAATAACATCCCCCGATGATCCCGCGAGATACGGCGCCCGAGAACGACGGAGAGACACGCGCACACGTGTACCGCAGGACACTCGGCGCGAATGGTTTCCTCCTCTCTTCAGAATCTTCACGGAGAAAGAAATCAGTACGGCTGAAGAAACGACGAGAGCAGTTCCGATACGAATTAATCTGTTCTCAGAAGCGCGATAACTATCATCTTGCGGATTTGATCCACGCGTTCTTGTCGCGAGGAGAGACAAGACCCTCCTCGAAGATAGAACTTACATACGTGTGAAGTTTGATATGTACAAAAAGATGACGAGAGGAAAACTAATTGCAATTCTTATTCATTATATCGTCACCTCTGAAGGTTAGAGTGTTTCAAAATCTCATACGATTGTTCGAAGACACTAGTTTTCTCAGGTGACGATACAATGAAATAAATAAAAAAATCTTTAAATAAGAACAACTCTGATATTTTTACAAACAAAAGACATTTTGTTTGAAAAATGTTAGACTTGCGAGCACGTTGATTTTTTTTCACAACATATACAGAAATGTTTTCGTGAGTTGCAAAAGACATTCTTCAATTCGAAAAAATTCTCGCGTATCGTGGGTCCAGCGTGAACCTGAGGACTCGGATTAATCGGAGACAAGGCAAGCACATTACCGTGGCCTCGAGAGATATAGCAATGGGATAGCGCCACGAAAACCACCGTGAAACTCCGAGAACCCCACACTCGGGTTCGTTGGAAGTCCGTGCGATGCAGCTGCTTCTCTCCGGCCAACCAGAAAAGAGAAGAGCAGATATATCGTGGGAGAAAGAGAGAGAAAGAAAGGGAAGAGGCAAATTACTTTCTGGACCTCTACCAAATCTCTGTGTGTGACGGGTTAATCCTTCCAGCTTCCTGGAAGTTGGAAAGAAGTTGTCCGCGCGAGAGAAGAAAGGGAGCGAAAGATGTCGCGAAAAACTGCGGCCCGTATCAAAATCGACGACTCCTATTCTCGAACTCGAGAATCGTCGGAATGCTCACGACGCGATCATCGTGAATCAAAACATACCGAGTTATTTTCGTTGCCAGAAGTTTGTCGAAGAGAAACATTTTATATTGGTATTGCAGTTATAATTGCAGCCATTAATATCCACTTAAAACAATATTATAAAATAATTACATTGTAAATGTAGGTTTTTTTTAAGAAATTATTTTTTATTAAGTAATCATTTAGAAATGATTTATTGACTAATCATTTGAAATGACCTACAGATAACAATATGCTCTGGTTTTACGAAAGTTCTAGTCTTTTCCATCGCTTTGCGTACAATATTTTTGTAACAAAAAAAAAAAAAAAAAAAAAAAAAAACGATCATAGACGCTAATAGAAAATCTACCTAGCCAAGAGCAAGCTAAAAATCGTCTGTGAATTCCGCGCGTTCATTCGGTGGGACAAAGGACATCCTGCGCGATGCATTTAACGCCGACTCACACCTGCCCCGACTAATTATTCCGCGGTAGTTTACCGAGCACGTGGAGTCACACAGGGCGTCGCGGCGGCGTCGGTTCGATGCGCTTCGCGGCATTTCGGAACGCGATTAAACAACTGAAGACGACACACGTCCGCGCCATAACCGACCATGACCGCGGGAGCGACGATGGTTATCGAACGTCATCCCGACGAGGAGACACCTTCCTGAATCCCGCTCGAGAAATTCCGAACTCGGGTTTTAAGTCGATCGACATGACGCGACTCGAGTTACTCGAAGAACTCGACACCTGGTAATTTAGTACACGCCAGATAGGTGTCAAAAAAAAAAAAAAAAAAAAAGAAATAAAAGTTCACGCTCGATGACTCTCGCCATTTTGTAGTTTTGTCAGTGTACGTTTTAATTAGGGACTTCCGAGAGTCTCTCTCCGAAGTTTTATGCGTGAAAAATTCAAGAGGAAATATGCCTTGTGTCATAATCTCGAATAATTTTTTTTTTTCCTGCGATTTCCTTTGTAGATATGATACTATCGGCGGAATATATGTCTTCCACGTATTGTTTGACTAAATTGAATATAGAAATGACGAAGATTACGTAATTTAACGTCATTTTAATTGTTGAAACAATTAAAAACCAACTGTCGCATTATTATTTTGTGTTTACAACTCAGCAAAATAATAAATTCGCAACGTGCGTACGCATACAGGATGTCGGCGAACAAAGAAGGTCAGAGGTGATCATCTGCAATCTTATAAACACCACGTGTAAGCAACGTGTCACCGCGGTCGGTCGGTCGTTCGGTCGGTCGGTCGGTCGGTCGGTGAAAGACGCGCGAGAGACTTACAAGAGCGCGCCGCGAAGAATGCCAAGGGTACACCGTGGGCACGACACGAAAATTGCGATCTCTCATTCACTCGCTCGCGCTCACTCTCTCGCGCCCAATCGCGGCCGCGTGTGCAGCCGTCGTCGCCGCGGTGCACTTAATGGGCTTTAATTGCGACCCCCTGCAATTGCGATTGCTACGTCGCGCTGCTCGTTTCTCCGGGGACTTACCAGGCTTACACAGCCGAGCGAGCGCGCTCTCTCGCCACGGTTGTGACATCGGGTTACGAGATAAGCGCAGTTACGGAAATTGAATAATAATTGCAGGCCTCGGCAGGCGTCCACCGGCCCTGGTTGCCATCGCTTTTGCCGCGCGCCGTGCGTTTCCATTGCCGGGAAAAGTCTAATAACCCTCTTCTGACGCGCCGCTAGAACGCTCCCGCGCGGCGCTATCTTGACCGATCTCCTTAATTAGAATTCCGTTGGAAAGGTGAAACAATGGGGGACCCGTCGAGTGGGACCATCGTCGCATCGGGTCGCGACAAGCCTCTCACCGGGTGTTCACACTGCGCGGACTCGGCGACAATGACGCGTTCGCCGACAGCTTTTGAGAGAGCAAAAACTGCCGACGTGTGTGTGACTTTCGATTCTTAACGGAAATATTCCGAGATGTATCTTTTTAATTTTTTTTTTTTTTAGATTTTCTATTTTTACAATAATTAATCGTTAAAGAATTTTGTTTTATTCTGTAATTTATAGATTGAGCTTTGTGTGTTTACTGAGGAAGCGTTTTGTAAGTGTCTATTTAATTCCACCCGGCGTTTTGTCATACCGCGAGGAGAGGGAAGGGTGCGCAAGTGCCGCGTGTGTGCCAAGTTGCTCTTCGGTTTTAACGTGCATATACACATCGGTCGTCGCGCGATCGCACACGGTGCCAGGAGAATGACTTCTTGCCGGCCGATGATTGATGACTAGATAAAGCCGCGCGGAGGTAGAGTAATCGGCCCTTAAGTGTCCCGCATAAATCAAACGGCTGCGCGCGTCGCGCAAAGAAACGCGGGCTCCCGTCGCGCCGACGACGGCGAAGATGCGTAAGTGGATTTGGAAAACCGGTAAGAAAACCTGATCCCGCACTCTCTCTTTCTCTCTCTCTCTTTCTTATTTTGCTAGCAGTATGTACGATCGATTAATGAAACGCGTACCCGCGTTGCGCCGGGCGTCGAGGGAGGAAGGGCTGGTGGCCGAGATACTTAATTACTCTCGCAATTTTTACCGCGACGCGGGATATATTTTACGCGCGCTTATGATTTGTTTGTTTTACGAATTTACGTAGCGAGTTCGCGTAGATTGCGAGTTAACGTATGCTACAATACATGCACGAGGCCTGACGAGGCGGCAAGTTACTGGCAGATATCTGAGAAAACGGAGGTATATTGAAAAGACTGGATATTTTTTCTTCTCATTATTATCTTAATTGATAATTTCTTGTAAAATAAGAGAGTTAAAAAATTGAAGTTTGCACGAACGTTGTTGGTTTAACTAATATCAATTAATGCAAATGACAACATATCGAATGCGAGACAATATGGGAAATTTATATGCTCTTTTTTTCTAGTAATATGCAATAATTTCGCAATTCAAGCTAATTAATTCAAATCAATTCTTCGAACGCAATGACAATGTTCTTTTTTTCTAATACTATGCAATAATTTCTCAATTATTGCATATTATTATTAAAAAAAAAAGAGCACTGTCATTACGTTCGTGGAATTGATAGCTGCGCAGCGGGGATTTTTTTTTTCTACGCTCGGTATATTACGCTATCTTGTTGATTAAGATAATAAAGTCGACAATTTAAGGTTATTAGCGTTCTTATACGAATAACATTATTAACGACGATTTATTTCATTACAAAGCACCGGTTATCATCTCGTATGCGGCAGTTATTTTTATCGGTATTTTTAATTACGGCACAGACAGATTAAAAGATCGCGATAAGGACGAAGCAAGGATAACGCACGCGCGAGAAAAAAATCCATTATTAATTTATTCGTCATTTATCTGGCCGTTGCTTTAACCGTAATGGCGATTTCAATGCTCATTAACTATCGGTGTGATCGGCGATTACCCGCGCGCCTCCGCCTCGGGTTCGTTCGCTATAAATAAACGAATATTTAATTAATCGCGCAAGGTCAATGCGTAATAAGGCCCATTAAAGTTTTTGCCGCGAGACGGTCTTGCGGGGCGCTGGCGCGCGCGCGCAAGAGAGAGTTACTCTTTTCTTCGAGGAGGAAGCTCGGGCTTCGTTTTTTAAGTTAATGCTTAAGAACAACCTGCAAAGGGGCGGCATCGGAGCTCTTACAAGGTGAAATTTGCCCGGCCGCTTCCAAAAAGCTGACTCATTTCTTGATTGCGCCGACGGTATATTCTTCGACAATTATGCAAAATAGCTCTGCCTTTATTCGCGCCCGGCGCATCGCGCTGCTGCTATTATTATTCTTTTGCAGCAATAAAAGAAGAACGTCGAGACGAGAGCAGCTTCCGCTGTTTCGATACCGCTCGATGTCGATGATCGACACGCGGCGCGCCAGTGTGGCGTTTAAAAATAAAATTCCTTTCTCGATATAATTTTATTAAATTGACGACTCTTCGTCAGGCCAATTATTTATACAATCGATATTCAATATCTTTTAATTTCGAGATAAATTAATATTCTTATGAGATAAATTATTATAATCAAGCAAAAATTTAATTCTCATCAGTATTGTCGTCTTATAAATTTGCGGAGTGTGCTAAAACAAATTACACTTGTGAAAAAACACGCTTTCATGTATATAATTTTGATATTAATCACTGCCACCTTCTGTACAAATGTCACGTAGCCGGACGTAGCGGGAGAGGCGAAGGGAGATTGTACTCGACTACGTACTTCCGTCGCGTCCCGGTCCCATCATCGTCGTCATCGTCCGGTGAACGAAGACGTAGCGCGGCAATTCTTTTCCGCGTTGCGCAATGCAATCGCGCGCGTATGTCCCGACTAATGCGATTAAAAAGGCATAACGATTACGTTCAATTATTAACAATTACAAGGCCGGCAAAAACCGTAATTACCCGCCATTAATCAAGACAGCCGGTCCGCGTTTCTTCGCTGCTGCACAGCGCGACGCATTGCTATTATAGAATGGCGCGGATACACGATATATTTTATATATATATGTATATAATGCGGTACCAGCACAAAGCAAGCGCGTGTATGCGCACAACAGCCGAGTTCACACGCGAATTTGCTGTGCGCGCTAAATCAAATTCCGAAGTCGTTCTGAAGTGAGTGGACAAAAAGCAGCCGCGCAATCTTGGCTCACAGATTGCCGCGCGCAAGAAAGTAGCAAATAATTGCGCGGGGATAGAAAAAAAAAAAGTATACTTAATTTGTTCGTCCAAGGTAATCGCATGAGCGTGTCGCATTAATATTTTTAAGCCGTTTATTAGAGATTGTACAATAAGAAAAATGAAAGCCGTCGTCTTTCGATCGGCTTTGTCTGGTCAATATGCACGGTACAAGAATGAGAAGATGCATAAATCAGGGAGTTAAATAAAGTCTTCCGCAGAGAGGAGCAGCGCGTAATAAGAAGGCAACGCACTTTAAGGAATAAAGTTTCGTTGCCATCGTTCACAGTTACATGTGATGAAGAATATGTGATTTCTTTTTTTCTTTCCTCCCCCGTTGTAAAATTTACCACTCGCAACACAATTTTTCAACGACGCCTTTAATCGTGTCCCCGTACGACCACGTCACATGTAACCATCGAGCGGAAAAAAAAAAAATTTACGATGCCCTGACCCGCACGTCATATAATTAAGCGAGTGAAACGCACGACTTCGGCGTGGTCACCCGCGTGTCTCTTACACCGCCACCGCCGCCGAGGCGAAATTAATCGTCGACGTCGTCGCTGATTATTCAGCTGGACGCGCAATTTTTACCGCACTATAGAAAATGCAGCGCGCTCGCGCGCGCGCGGGGCACGAAGACGACGCATGTGTGCGAGGGACGTGATTTAATAATTGATAGTGACACCACTGGTAATTAACTGCCGTGGATAATTGTGACTGTATTTAAGACTTGCCGACTGGCAGCCGGTACACGCTCTTTCGCGGCCGAAAGACGACGACGACGACGAGAGAAAAAGAAGAAGGGAAAACGCGTGCGCGTCGTCTTCCACGCTTGTCGTTGTGTGTGTTCTTGGAATTACCGCAAGGACAAGACTAATGTACGCGACAACGATACCTCGCGCGCATTTATACAACCCGGGCCGAGGCAACGCACGCGAGATTTATGCGCCAGGACGAAGGCGACGACTGCATATACGCCGCGACGTTGTCGCTTCACAAGGAACGCATTTACAACCAAATTTGTGCGTGTGTTAACCCGTTGAGACGCCGCGAAATTTCGTCGTCGTTCCGCCCACGGGGGGGTCTCCGATAGGGAACTTCTACACGTGATAATTGGGAACGTTTCGAACATTTGCAACCTTCAACATCTCGCCGGATATGAATTCACATTTGTAATGAATTGAAAATATAATTATTCAACGAGCACTGCGTAATGTACACGTGTGCGATTCTTTTTTTTTTTTTTTCAAGAACGCATAATTTTACGAAAGCGTGCGGTTCAAAACGACATTATGTAAGTTAACATCACGATAAAACAACAAACTCATAGAAACACACGGTTTTCGCAATCTGTATCAACCGCGCCCACTTGGCGCGAATAAAAAATACGATCCGCAATTACGCGAGATTAAGGATTATATACGTCCGACGAGACAAGAAAAAAAAAGAACCGAGCATCGCGATTTGCGCGACAAAACCTCGGTCAACCGACACGCAACTATGAATTTAGATGTAGATTGGAACGCGGCGCGCCAATTACATTTTGCACGTAGCTAAACTCTGTGCAATGGGAAGCGCGTTGATTTATCACGTGCGCAGCCGGCTGCTGATGAGCGCATCTTCCTCTCAGAGAGCGTCGTAATGATCGTTCGCGCGAATCGCTACTGACGATCGACAGACGCGCATCTGCCTAGACGATTATTATCGATTAATGTCTGCTCGCGAGGCTCACACCGATCGCCACCGATTGGCTCGTGCTTATTGCCGAAAAAAGAAAAGGATCCGAACTCCGGGCGGTATAATTTCATATCGATTTCAAAAGGGAAATAAATTACTGAAGTTTCGAATCTTTCTTCCGCTTGTCTACACAACTGATTCTATAAGTAGACAAAAAAAATTATTTAAAAAAGTAGACAAAAAAAAAATATATGTATACACAACAGTAGCGTTCGTGCAGTTGTTATTTAGCCGCACGATTGCAGTGACAACATGTAAAACAACTGACTTGTTTGTCTTTGCACGAGAAAATATTATCAGGCGATAACTTGATCACGCACACGCTCATTGAACGTAATTCAAATTTTACGAGCTATTGATCTATAAAGAAAATTTCGCGATTGAAGAAGCTCGGGCTACATTCATCTCTGAGAAGATTTTCTCTCTCTCTCTCTTTTTCTCGCGATAATCGATAGTGTGTACACCATCGCGGCTACTATATTGACAGACACCGCGTGTGCGCGTATACATCAAAGTATCGAAAGCACGGTGAAGTGTGCGCAAATATCGCCGGCAGCGGACAACTCGGCATTCTCCGGCGATCATGTGTGTGCAGAAGTCATTAACGATCGCTATCGAAGGCGCGCACGGACGTAGAACGAAATGGTATAGGGTATGTGTGTGCACGCCGTGACTTTAAGAGGCTACCACGCAATCTACCGTCGGAATTAATTTTTATTTGCGAATCGGCATATTGTGGCGTGCCCCGTGTGCTCTCGTCGACGAAAGATCTCGTCGGTGATCGGCGCGCGTGATCGATGATCGGCCGATACGCCGGACGCCGCGCAAAATTACACTAGCCGCTATCTCCGCGATCATTAATTACTCGCGTGTGCGTAAATCGTCGGTGAATGCTTTCTCCGGGAGTCGATAATGGACCAATTTGCAGATTGTAAACGAGTCGCGCACGAGGGGAGGAGGAGGAGAAAGAGGAGGAACGTGATTCGGCATCGCATTTCGAAACGCATACAATCGCAAATGTTCGTTGAACTGATCGTGAATGAATGGGCGAAAAAAAGAACGTGTGAAAAGAAAATGCATCTTAGGTTCTTGTACACAATTAAAAAAACTTTTATATCTTTTTCCTTATCCTTTCACCGAACATCGTATCTGCAAAAGAAAAGTCCTGTCGACGCCTATGACGTTGTTTAATCCTCGCCTTTCTCTGACTCCGTCAGGAGATAATGCTTCATCGGCGCTTGCTGGCGCGCGTGTGTGCGCGATCGCATATACGTACAATACATAGACGTGCTAACGAGCACGCGTCCCAGTTTACACGATAATCTTTACAACGTAATAATCGTCGGATACGTGAGCGGGGACGTTTCGTCGTCATAAATACGCAATCGCGATCGCGCCGCGCGATACTCGGCCGCGTGATCGAGAGAGAATCGAACGCGCGCATAGCGAAACGTTGGCGGGTCGTTTTACGGATCGTTGCCGGGCCGCTCGCGGAACGGATTCGTATTGAATCGCGCGAGACTCGAAGTCGTAAATATCGCGGCAAAAAAAAAAAAAAAACTTCCCGGGAATATTCTCGCCTTGACTGAAAACGTGGCGCAATTTACGGCTGTAAAATAATGTGATTGATAACCGTGTTTTGTTATTAATCGTAACGCAATAGAAAAGTATTATAGTTTCTCCGCGGCTCGTAAATTGTTTTATTACTACTGTCTATTAAAAAACCATCGTGTACATTTATTGCATGCGCGGCGATATAAAAATATTTGCCACATTGTTAGCGTCGAGTTAGCTAGCAAATTATTCTTGTGACAAAGATATTTGAGAAATGCGAAATAAACAAAAAAAAAAAAAAAAAAAAAAAAAAAAAAACCGTACTCGTTTTATTGCGATGGTTTATCGTCGATTAAATCGATATCGGCACACTTGCGTAAATCGTCGTCCGAGAGTCAGTCTTTTTGTTACATAATGGACCACAGAGAATCGGGCCTATCGGATCGGATCGCACGGAATTACACGAGTCAGTAGACCGTCGTAATCGGTCTACCAAGAAATCACTTTTAAACCACTCCCGTTCTTTCATCGCGGATTAATTACAACGCCTTTTGCGCAATAATTGAATAAAACATCACGTTTTTAAATTAAAGAGAGCTAAAATATATAGAGCATGTCTGAAATATTATATGTAGCTGCGCACGACATGACAAACATTAACCTCATGTGAACTTCATTAATTACACACCGTTCGACATTTTCAATAATCATAAATATTAAAATTGTTCTTACCAAACGTGTTTTTTTGATATTAAATCTTATTTCAATTACCAGCGCACTTTGCGTATTTTTATTTTAGCGATAAATTGTATTTTTTATCGATAAAAGAAACATAATATCGCGTATACTTTTCGTTTTTTAACAATGGTAGAGTTATTAAGATCATTTATCTCGACGAAACACACAGAGTGTTCAAGGATGGACGACCCAATGGGTCAAAGGTTGCTCTCACACGTCCGGAGCGCGCGTTCTCGGCTGTTCCCGTTTCGTATCTCGCAATCTTAACGGCGTTTTTCGAGCCATTACAAGAGCCACACAAGCGGGAAACCTTACAAGCGAATTCGCGACGCGTCGGGCGCACATTGCCCGTATCCGGAAGGTAACATATATCCGGCGTCTATCTGCGCCGTTATCGCGGCAGAAGCGAACGGACCAGAGGATTCTCGCTGATAATTCGTAATTGCCGTTTATTATCGCGCGCGAGGGATCGAACACGACCGAGCGACGCCGGTTCGTGTCGCAGGACGCATTGATGCGTCTATTAGCGCGAATTTGCAAGTATGATTCGATGTAGAAACATCTTTTCCGAGCGCGATGTCGTCGTCCTCGTCGTCGTCGTTGTTGTTGACCGAGGTGCACGAACCGGCGCAAAAAGGCGAACACGAAGACCGTATTAAGTATCGTTCACACAACTCTCTAGGTGCGTTAGTAAATACCTACGATAATATCGCAATTGTAACTGTGCATTTTCCGCATACCGTTCGCAGCGAGAATTAGAGCCGGTTTGCAACAGATCCGCAAACGTTCTTTCTATCCCCGCGATTTTAATTAATTAATTAATTACACTAATATAATCGAGCTATTTAAATGTTCTGTTCTGTTTGAATATCGAGATGTTAATTAAATCTCGTGCAATCGACATCCGCGTGCTTATTAACTTAACAATGATTGCAAGCATGTAATATCAAGCTGATTAGCATCAAATGTCACATAGAGAATATGATTTGCAGGTCGGTTCAATCTTGCACGCGTGCGCGCAAACTATATCTCATTGTCAGTCGTTACAGTAACTAGACAGATCGTTTAATAATACAGCGGAGTAAAAAGCCGAAGGTGACTTTTTTTTTCTCTGCATCCTCTTTCTGTGTCAAGCGTTCGAGATCGTTTTACAATAGGCGTTTCATTGCCGTCGGTGTTAAAAGAATCACGAATTCTAATACTAATACGCAATTACACTTACGAAACGAGTACGACGATTAGATGCAATAACGAAAAGAGAGAGAGAAAGAAAGAGAGACGACGGCAATGTTTTATATAATTCGCGTGAGATCAACGCGAGAAACTTCGGAAAAAATCAGGAAAATAACTTATTACTTGGCACTCGCGCGGAATGGATTAGCGGGTAATTAACAGTCGCCGTCGACACCCGCGGCGCATGGTGTACACAGTGGACGTTGTACACCGCGAAGCAATGAATTGGTTCCGCGAAAAGAGAAGGGGTTCCTCCCTCTAAGCGCGATTTTTTTCCTCAGTCGCCGTCCGCCAGAAGTAAAACAGCGCATAGAAGGGGGAAAACTCTACTTCTCTCCGCCGACTCATTGCCTCACGATGTATACGTCGTGTTTGCATAAATGGCCACAATGACGTAGCTAATTGGCTGATTGCGACGTGCTAATTTGCACGACCGTAAATCCCGCACACGCAATGCATATTGCAACTTGGACGCGCAAATGTAGCAGAAGCGATGCGATTTTTCAAGTCGCTTTTCGCACCCTGCGAACGTCCGCACGTTTCACACGACATAGAGCTGACGATGAGCAAGACGAAATTGCTTGGATCTTTATTATCATATAAATCGAAATTTTGTCAAAATAAATTACAATCATAACCTGGTGCGATTTTATTTGTTATCGGAAAATATGTCAGCGGAATTATCGAATTTATTATATCGAAATATATACGTTACACGCACATATTACATTGTGTGTGACGCGTGCGTGCAATATATATGAAGAAATCAATATGTGAATGAAGAAGTAGTTATTGCACGAATGAAGAAATATCTATACAAGCTAATAATATACAGAAAGTTTTAATGGCTGTGTTGCATTAACGAAATAATAAATATCGTTACCCCTTCATCCTTCCTCTCTCCGAGATTAATCACCAGCTGCTACATCTTTGCAATTCGCTCTATCGTTTCTAATCGAGCGTGACGTATCTAATTGAACATTCATGATATTGTCAAGGCGCGCGGGAACAGACGATCGGGAGAAATAAATGGACGCTCGCGAGATCGAACTCGCGGTAAATTAAGTATAACGTCGATGTGTGTGATATGTAGGTTGCTCGTTTCGCGATGGAATCGCACTAAAACACGTTCCCGATGTTTATTACAGAGTGCGGTATACTCGCGACACACATAAACCAGCCAGCGTGCATTAATCCGCGCCGGGAAACAACCTTCGACGAGATAACGCGAAATATATAGTTGTAGCATAATCGACGATTCGTGTCTTTGTATTGAAAACAATTATTTATACCACGTGACACTTATCAATTCGTGCTAATTAAACATTTGCATTTTCCGATATACACTCGCGCGTTTGTATACACGTGCGTCGTGTTAAAATTACGGTAGCGTCGATCAGAATAATAGTCTACCGTGTAATTTATTTTAGCCTGTCAAAGTGATATAATGTCATTTTGCAATTAATTGCAATTAATTTGAATTTTATATAAATTTCCATAATTTCTCTCTCTATGAATTTTTACACAGAAATTTCTGTGTGAAGAAGAAAAGAAAATTATGTAACAAATGTTCTTCACACCACAGCGAAACTCGAACATATCCATAAAAGTTTGCACCGAGTGCTGAAATCGTCTAGCAATCAACATCTGCGTCTTAACTTCTGCGTTAATTTCCTTATCTTCGCGCGAAAATTAAAAGTTGACTTTCGCATTGATACGAGGCGAATGAGTGTATGCAGCGCCAAAAACAAAAATTGACACGATCGAACTTGAAACGTGCGCGCAAAGTCTTGCAGGTCGTATTTGTTCGTTCGATTAAATCGAAGAATTTAATACGCCTTATCGCAAGAGAAGAACAGAAAAGAAAGAGAGTGCGCGCGCTTAGAGAACGACTCTTGACTCTATATGGCACGCAGTGAAATTATAGTGTTTACGCGAATTAGATTTTGGTTTCGGTAATTTTCAGTTAATAACGACGAGGCGAACTGGTCGGCGAGCGAACGCTAAGTGCGGCTTCAGGTCCCATTAATGCTATTATAATGTAAGAGGCTACCTACACGTCTTCTCTCTCTCTCTCTCTATCTCTATCTTACTCTCCCTTTCGTGTTCCTAACTTCATCTCTTTCTCTCTTTCTCCCTCCTTCTTTTTGCACGTCGATGAACTCGTAGTTGCACATATTGTGCGTGTGCGCGAACAAAAAAGGGAAAATTCAAAGCGAGTTTTAGAGGTCTCTTATATATTATCGGCATTACGCGCGCGGGCTACTACCTGCATTATAAGCTCATTTCCTATAAATTGGCTCGATTAAAAACTGCCGCTTAAGAACCGCGTAAACTCGCTTCCTTTTTTTTTTTTTTTATTCTCCGTTTTCTATCGAATCTCTCCCGCGCGCGGGCTTCTTCGCCTCCAGAAATTTGCTCGAAATCGACCGCCGTTTTCTCTAAAGACTCCTTCGCATATATGATACCGATGCGCGTATAAGAGCCGCGTTTTATACTAATATGCGCGGAACGTGACGAGGATACTTGTGGTCGCGCTGTGAAAATTAGGCTTCTTGCAAGATCTAAAGATCCGAGACCGTTTAATTTAAAAAAAAAAAATTAAATTACTTTGGAAAAATTACGTTCAAACATTTTTTGATCTGATTAATAACAAAAAGATCAAATCTTCAATTTTTTAATTAATCTATTAACACAGTGTGTAACAACATCAGCTTGTAATTCTAGCCTTTCAAAGCTACCGTTTTATAGACACATTTATCACATCGAACAGTTTCATTATCGTACAGGCAGTATCGAATGTTGTTACACGATTGTCAGAATGGCGGCATCGCGATCGTGCCGAGATACGCGTGGCTTACAGGAATCGTGTGTTCGAGAGACAAGGTCATAGTGAAAGGAATGATACCGCTGCCGCACGCGCGTCAGCATTTGCATTTAAAATTTATTTTAATCCGCCTATTTGCTTAATACGCGATACTAAATCATACGTATGTCCATTTACATTTTAGGCCCATGATATCCAATTACGTTCGAAATTAACTTTAAATTTATCTGATCATTTATCAAGCCATTCAAGTTATGTGCACGGCGTCGTAAATATTTTGTTTCGTAAAATTATGAAATAAATGTCAGGTGTAACAAAACGTCGACGAAGTCGTTGTCTTTTCTATCTTTTGTTTCTTTACTTCTAAAACCGTTAGTTTTTACGAAGAGGAGAAACGTAAACTATATATTTCTTACTGCTCGAGTGATGCCTTAATGGTCAGCCTGATTGGCAGTCACTTTGTAGATCTCTTTCCGCGAAGACGGAAATTTGAGGTAGACGGAAATTCCGAATCAGTACGAGGTGGTTTACGGCGGTCGACGCGTCGAACGAGCGGCATTTAAATCCGCTCGCAGCGGAAACTAGACCGCAGCGATTTCCCCTGACCATTCGTGGAATCCGATCGTCGCTGATAATACGGTGCGGTTACCGGATCACGTGACAGTTGATGAATCGCTTCGCACTCCGTCCGCGTTTCAGTTACGGATCAGATGGCCCGACGAGAACTCAACGTTATCCAATTATTATTTCATTAACATTATTTTAATATAATCGAGACGTTAAATCGATACGATAAATATTTTACGTGTTCTTCGATAAAATTGTACTCTGTGTGTATTAACGTGTGTGTGTGACGTGAGATATTTTTATCGCAACCGTCCACACATTCGAGACGTCATATACGCAGAAAAACTGTGAACTTTGTGATTTCTATTTTTACAGTAAACAAGATAGAGTAACAGGACTATTTATTACACTTTCAACCTTGTGTGTTGCATTTTTATTCAAATCTCTGTGATCTTCCAAATTACGAAGCGAGACTTTTTTATTTTACGAGTCAATTGTCGTTCTGTGCAGATCATTCGTCGCGAGGAGGCAGCGAGCAGGCCGTCTCGCAGACGAGTCCTGCGAGCAGTACCAGTAGCTCGAGCCAGGTGACCCATGTGAGCCAGCAACAAGTGAGCCAACCACCTCAGCAGTCACATCAACAGCCGACGCCGGCGTCGACGACGTCATCGACGTCGTCGTCTCAGTCCTCCCAAATGTGCATCTCCGCGGAAGAGATCAGACCCGAGGAAGAGAGCGCGCATCCGCGAGCGGCGCCGACCAGTCCTGAAAGCGAGGCGGAGGCCGACGATTTCGCGCCCAAACGAAAACAGCGTCGCTACAGAACGACCTTCACCAGCTACCAGCTGGAGGAACTTGAAAAGGCCTTCTCCAGAACGCATTATCCGGACGTTTTCACGAGGTATGTATTTTTGTATAATAATATAACCAATAATACAACGAAAAATGACATTTTTTGTCAGTACGAGAAAATTCTCTGCCTTAAAATAATTGAATTATTAAAATTAATAATTAAAATTACAATTAAAATAATTTTTTATTTAAAAATATTAAGTATTCTTTTACAATTTATATAATTGATATAAACAGTTTTTTTTTACATTGTAAAACCATGTTATTTTTCAAAAAATACTATCGCACCGAGTCTCAAATGCCTTTTCAAGATCCTGTTTGCACGTTCAGTGAATAGAAATGCGAATCTAATATATTTTGAGAGACAAAATTTGGTCTCGTTAATATTGAGAACAATATTCAAAGAGACTGTTGCGCAAACTTATTTGCGAATACCGTAAACGCGAAAAGAATTGTTTCTCTGGATACCAAACTGCGTGGAATTGCGAGTGTCGTTTGCGTGAATAATTAGAATGGCAAATAGAAACAGATGACGCCTAAAAACACTTTAAATGAATTAATATGTTTACCGTAGAGAATAAGAAGACGTTTTAGAATTAATTTGCCATTGGTTGCGTAAATTTAGTAGTTTACTTTGAAAATTAGCACAGCATGTACATACACAAGCTGTATAATCGTGCATTAAATTAATCGTCGCCTTACGATGACTTTGCTGTTAGCATTCCACAATGGCAGTAAAGTGAAAAAATCGTAGAAATGCAAACTAAGTTTCTGTTTCAAAAGAACGAACAGAGAGATAGACGTAGTTAAAAGCTTTTACGAAACGTATCTCGGTTACCGGGATATAGGAAGCTCGTGCATCTTCCGTCAGATAGGTGGAAGGTGTCTGGCCATTTTAGATTTTAGAAAGAGGACGGAATATCGGATTTAGATACAATGCGACACGATTATCGGCTGCCACTCAAATATTTGGTTGTCTGGCTCCTGTGCACTCTCCCGGTTTATCGTCGATATCGTCCCTCTCTTGCTGCTTACCGAATTCTTCTTCAAAAAAACGATCCCGACTGTTGCGGGACATTTACGATGGATGCACAGGTAGTCCTTGAGCGCGGTTATAAAAGAGATCTGGTTATCCTAAGTATATACACATATACATACCCGAGACAGACCTTTTAAAAATAGTGACGGTTAAAAGACACAATCGTGTATATAGCGTGTTTTCGAAACGGATATGCGTGTCGATGAAAGTAGAGAATAATTTTATGGTTAATTAGGAATCAATGACATTAATAGTACGCGCGCGCGCGAGAAAAAGAGAGAGAGAGACATCTTGTTATACAATAAAAAATTTCATATAGAATTCTCACGTTTTGAGCGAAATTTTACCTTAAGATTGAAGACAAACTTATTCGGCCTATATCCGATATAAAAAAATATGTTTTACCATTACGTGTCGCATTAATTGCACAGTTGTTTGGGGAATAAAAACAAACGAAGAGCACAAGTCGAAATCGAAACCCTCGAAAGCTTTTTAGGTATACGTAGTCTTGAATAATGATCGCATATCCGTCTCGTTTTTTAATCACAATCCGTGGCAGATTCTAAATGAATCACGCACACCTATTCCATCCATATATAAGTCGGCGAGAGAGGTATGTATCCCGCGAGTGTAAATTCGCGGAACGATACATCGATCATCGGGAACCTTCCTGCGGGCCCGGGCTGACGATCCTCATGCAAATTCCCATCCGTAGACGCGGAACGACGGTTTCGCATTATTAAGTCTCCTGCACACACTCCGGGTCCAGTTACATACGTACAGTATATATCGCGCGCCGCCATTGAGTCACGGTGCAATCTATCTGGGTAGCTTTTTCTTCTCCTCTTTGTCCTTTTTTTTCGGTGCCTTCCTCCACGCCGTGGAACACCCGGTAGGTAACTAATAGCGGTGTAATCGCTCGTAATAGGTCCGGTCCTGCGGCCACGGTATGGGTTCTTGTAATTAACGAAGATGGTGGGGAGTATGCAGTGAAAGAGAGAGAGAGAGAGAGAGAGAGAGAGAGAGAGAGAGAGAGAGAGAGAGAGAGAGAGAGAGAGAGAGAGAGGAGTGAAGCAGGTAGAGAGTGTTTGTGGTGTACGGTCAAGGCCTGGAGATGTATTCGCAAGTTTGCCGAGACACCGCCGTACACCTATACAATATGCGCGTGCGTGAACAGCGACGGAGATAGCCCTAACGAGCAAGGCACGCTTCTCTCCTTCGTTTATCTAGCGAAATTGGAACCGACCCTCTCAGAATTCTAATGATTCTCCTTCGTGGAAGGAGACAGAAACTTTCGCGGGAACCTGTCAATACGTCTTTATCCGTGATAAGAAGTGAAATAAAGCAAAGAGAAAATCTTTTTTTTTTTCCACAATTACGCGCTATTCGACGCGATAAATTCATAAATTACCAGTACGTCGACATGTTTCTCGAGAAAATGTTGATTTTCTATTTGACGAAACGCGTTAATAAGCACGAGAAAACACGCCTAAGTGCGTATCAATTTTCATGATAGATGTATCCTCTTCTAGAACCAACAGCTATTTATTTGTGTCGCTATACATACGAGAAAATTTTTACCTTCGAGAGTACAGCCAGTAATTGACTTGATTGGCCTCTAATAATATTCGTCGTGCATATTAATTTATCTCCTATCCGTTTATACGCGCTCTTCCGGGCCGTGGAAAATTGCCCGACGTTTTCTGCACAAGTTTCGCAATATAAATTGATCTCCGGCTTCTTCCGCTATTTCGCCGTGTAGCAGTATTAATTTCACACTAATTGGATTTTATGGCCGCTTAGGTTTATTGACTAGTCGAATGAGAAGGAGAGAGACAGAGAGAGAGAGAGAAAGTAACCGTGTTGTGAAACACGATGCATATTCATTAGGCGTCTGTATATACAAGGGCACGCGTGCGATTGAGGACCTATCGGAATATATATAGCGCGACGGTTTACGGGACGCTATGCTGCTTCCCGTACATCGCGAATAAAAATTCATTCGCCAATAAAAGACACATGTTTCCGCGTGGCGGGATCGTGTACGTTCAATTGTGGACGTCGATAAACATTTCTCTCTCACTCTATTTCTTTTTGATCTGTCGTTTATTTTTCAATCAGTGAAACATCGGGCTGGATTTTCTTCCGTTTGTCTCTCGACATTCTTTATTGACCGGGACAAAGAAGTAACCTCGGACAAGTTGTTGATGGCTTTTCGTGGAATGTCGTTAGCCAAACGCGATAACAGATAACCGTGCCGGAGCCTTTTTGCGCGGGCGCACCCGAGTGGTATTTGCGAGGAAGCATGTGAATTACCAGATTCGCGTCTTGTTTGGGAATTAAATACGCTTGTCTCGCGAGAGAGAGAAAGAGAGAGAGCGTGGCCACTTACTTTTACGGGCTCTTAAGATCTAATTTAGATTAGAGTGTTGCGAGACTCGGGGGCCCGCGCTGCTACCGGCGTCGTCGGGACCAGCCGGACTAATCGTTGGACCGCTCGCGGTCCCGAACCAGTCTCAGCGTGTCTCTGTTGGTTTTAATTTTTTATCCCACCTGTAAACCCGAGAAGAAAGGCAAAGAGAAGGAGAAGAGAGAACAGAGTGCATTTAAGTCAACGAGGTTCTGTCGTCGCTCCGAATATCCGGCTGCTCACTTTCTTCCTGGCGAACGACTAATTAATAACGTCGTAAATGCTAACACGTACGGTGTGTTTAAGCGCGATCTCATTCTTCCACAGTGTAGCATTTCACGTTGATTTTCACATGCGATTTTGCGCGCAAGATTTCGCTTTGTTATTATTTTCCAATTAACAAGTCAAAAAGAACGCGGAGTTGTACGTTCCCCCGCCGAATGAAGGTGAAATATAGAAACCCGAACTAATCGTGAATAAAACAACCTCTTTGATGACTTTCTACTTCGTAATTACTTGACCAACCGGACGGCGCGGCGTTTCGTCCTGATTTCGCTTCCAAGACCTGACTCGGCGAAATCGGCGCGGCGGCGGCGGCAGCAACGACGACGGCGGCCACCCCCGTCGCGCACGTTCTCAATCTATCCACACTGGCGGATGGATCCATAAAGTTTATCGTCGCTTCGCGTCGCGTTTCGAGGGATCCACCTGTTCAAAGGGCCGCGCGACGCGCTTCTCGGTAAATCATTCCGAAGGATGCCTTTATATCCGCGGGGTGAACCGGTGGTGAGTTTAATAAGGATGATTGTTTCCAGTGATCCATGGAACGGAACCAGTTCCACGGAGCGGTCTCTTCTTCTGCGTTCCCTCCCTTCCTCCCTCCCTCTTCTTCACCGTTCGTTCTCCGTCCCTTTCTCTACCGCGATTCTCTAGTCTCCTTCTCGACTTCTCCCTCCCTCCCCGCTTCATCACCGTGTCCCGCAACTTCTCTTGTCATTAATCGGCCGACGACGAGTCATGCTCCCGATTAGAAACGCCGCCGACCCCGTTATTCGTTTCTCAACAAATAAGATTAGTGCCTTCCGGAGTTAATTAGTAGGCGCTGTTGCCACGACGGGTCCATCCACGGAAGTCATTGGATCTCTCCCGGTCCGTCACGTGGAACAATGAGCGTGCAGCGTCGATACCGTATCCGGCTCATTGTTTTCGATCGATTATCGGTTTATTATGAGAGAACGATGAGTTTGCGGGTACAACAATACCGCGACCACAGCCTCATCGATAATAATTTCTAGGAAATCTTATCTTTGAAATACAAGAAATACCATCTCAAACACATTAGCGAATTCTGAATATATTTATGTAAAAAAGCATTCTAATCGTTTTTCAATTATATGAACGCGATAAGCGCATTTTACTATTGTCGTCAACGGTTTTAAATCCATCTGTCTTGCTTTTTTGCGATCGCGTGCGAGATGACGAAAAAGATTGTTCAATCTTGCGATCGTCTTCTCCCCCTCGTGCTTGTTCCGAAGACGAGAACTCCGCGAGTCGAGCAGGACGAGAAGGGCCCCCCTTTGCCTCGCGAAGTGCGAAGGAGAACGAAGAGTACAGGTTTGCACGGGGTCCATCCCTCATCCGATTGGCGGTAGTGTAGCCAATCAGTAATTGGCTCTCCACGCCGTACGCGTATTAAGCGCGCATTACGCACGCATTACGCAGCCGGCTACCGGCTTCTCTCTTTCGCCTCGCTCCTCACAAAGATAGCACAGGTACATACGCGCACAGCCGCCGTCGCCTCGCGGATCCCACACGGGAATATAATGCGAGCGGCAAAAGCCGCTTGTCACCCCTCGTCAGTGCGAATTACTTGTCCGACCGGCGTGATTCGTTATTAAACATTATCGATACCGCGACGCCGAGAAGAGAGCGTATCTTTACAACGTATAAGAAAAGCAAAGAGCTTCGGGCGTCGTCGCTTATTATATCGACGCTCAAATTTCGATGACGTACCGCGTCCCTTTTGCCAAGCCGCAAGTAATGACTTTATGTGTGCATTTTGGTGTTGAATTTTTAATTTTGTGTTTTTTTTTAATTTAATCTCGTACCTCACATGTTCCAAAAATTTTTTCGTAGAATGTCGCACAATTAATAGTTTCAATAAGTTCGACAACAAATTTAATTAAATAACAGTTTCAATGTTTGCTTTTGCAAAAATTTTATCCACACAAATGACATCAATATCCATCTTCCTAATCATATAATATTTACACAGAGATAGCAAGCGACACTAATTGCCGGGAGACAAAAAAATATAGTTTCTTTTATCGCGTGTGTTGATATATATCGCTATTGTGTCATTGTAAGTAATTAACAGGTCTTTTGTTTCGTTCATATTTATCAAAAGGTCTATCGGGTTACGCAAATGTAAATACACCTATATGTAGAGATAAAGTCCAGTTGTGTGCGTGTGATTTATGTCGCGATAAATGGCAAATTCCAAGACTTGTTTATTCAGCGCGATCGTTACAATGCATTTAGATTGCAACATATGTTATGGTTCTTGAATATGTGTGCGCGTAGGTTTTTTTTTTATAATTCGTAACTCTATTGTCTGTTTAACATCATCAGAGTCAACAATGTTTCTACGTTTATATTGTAATTTCTGATTTTACACGACCGATCTCTTTGATATGATAATTAATCCCGAACGATTATTGCGTTTCTTCAACGGAAGTGTTTAACTGTCTTTTTTTTTTATCAGCTTACACTTAGAAGATAAAGAAAAACCCACTTTTGCGTAAAACGAGATACAGTTAACCTTCTCGCCTAAGAGAATGACTAATTCCGTGACTCGGGCTGTTCCGGATGCGCCGAAGGAAGACAATTGCGTCGTATTAATGATAACTTAATAACAGTAGAAATAATACCGATGACTCGTCACGATTGCGAAGAGAAAATAAATTTTTGAGATATGGCAATCGAACTTGAAAAAAAAAACGCGTATATAAGGTTCCGCAATTGTTTTCCGTGATCGACAATTAGCCTGCGGGGCATCGAGCACGGAAAACAATTGTGTGGCGTGGTCAACAGATAACGAATTAATAAAAAAAAAAACCACTGTTTTTTTTCGTTCTTTTACAACGAACGTAGTATAATAGTCAATGACAATCGCGTAACTGTGCTACAGATAAAAAAAGACATCCAATACAATATAAATGTCTTTATCACCTATGACATTATCGTTGTTTTTTTTTTGTTTTCCTCTTATGTAAAATATTCTGTACAAAAAAATTAAAAACTGATTGTAGTGTAACTGAAAAACAAAAGAAGATTGTTTTTTATCATGTAAATTTCCGCGAAGTTGTGCAAATCTGATGGTTTCGTGTTGCGCGCGTTAAACAATAATTGCGATTGCGCCACGAGCGGGACAATCTCGGCCGCTGAGCCGCGGCGACTGACGGCTCTGTGTGTTGCTCCGACCTCCGGGGTTAATTAGATAATGTAATTGTGCGGTAATTACACGAATTACCCGCGCGCCAAGCCTCTTGCTCACACTAGCGATGTCTTGCACGCGCGTATTCTTTGTCTCTCTTTGTCTTTCTGTCTGTCTCTTTACTTAACTCGATTCGATTCGTATCTAAAGATAATGTAATCATCTCTGCGGTGTGCGTGCGCGCGTACATATTATTCAAAACGCGATGGTATTGCTACAGTGTCTTCAAGGCAAAAAAGAAGTGCAACTGTAAATCTCATAAAAATACAATGGACGAATAAATAGATTGACTGAAATAAGGCCAGTTCATTGATAATAATTTTAAGAATTTGTGTAATTCAAAGTTCTTAATTTTTTTTTTACACAATTTTTCCGTGTGAAGTATGTGCGTTCATGATAATCTCTACAAATAAAATAAAACGAAGGAATGTATTTTTTCTTTATAAAAAGAAAAATGATTAGTCTCTATGACTAAACGTGATCGCAGATCGAAACGCGCCGGTGATGATTAATCACGGCCATTTCGTCATCGAATTAAATTCTAGACACATTAATTCCAAACGCTGCTGTCGACGCAAACGACGCGAATAAATAAGCACGCGCGCGCGCGCGCGCAAACACGATTAAATGTAAGTTAAGTAAATTATCTTCCCTCCGCGCGTCCGGACTTCTGGACAAAGCGCGGTTGCAACGAAGGACTTCGCGCCGTGTGGCAAGTAGAAGCAAATAAGAACGGCAGGATGCCACGGCGGGAGTAGCAAAGAAAGAGGAGTCAGAAGAAGGGAAAAAGAGAAAGAGAGAGAGAGACAGATAGAGAAAGAGAGAGAGAGAGAGAACTCTAGGCAAAGATGACGAAGAAACTCGTCTTTAATCCACTTAGCGGTCTCTTTTGATGCCCGGCCGTGAGTTCACGCTATACCTACTATACACTACCGTGCGGTTGCGAAATTGGCAAATCCATTCGCGCCTCGCACAGCCGTCCGGATTGCTGGTGACTTCGCAATGTTGCACACAGGACACGGTTGTATACAAGACAGGAAGGACTTCCTTTTTTTTTTTAGCGACGGCAGTTAATTCCAAGAATGTTATTTCGTCGCGAATTGTAGTCTCGTGCGAAGTAACGCGCATTTTGTTCGCCAAATTCATTCGCGAAAGACGATTTCTCGCGCGGATTTCGAAGAACTCGCGTGAAACCCGCTCGCACGTTTCGCGAAACCGGACGAACGAATTGTAAAGACAATCCGCAATTATCGCGTCAGTGCCATTAATCGGGGATTAGTCACGTTCTATTTTGCATTACGCGTGTGAACGGTAACACGTTCGCGTTGAACGCACGGATCGAGTATTTCGTAACGCGAGAAGTGCCGCGTATCTATTTTCTATACACACACACACACATACATTTTAATATCTTTGAGTCTTTCTTAAATAATGAAGAAATATAAACTTTATAATACCTTTATCTAATTTCAAGAATATCCTCTTCCATTGACAGAAACCTTACATTACTCGCATATTACAATCTCGCAAAAGGACTGTTTCACATTGAATTCTAGGACACAGTTTATGAATCTAACCGATGTTGCGCGAGGTTTTCATCGTGGCATTATATTTCCCATTAAGTCGCACCGACTAATCTCCGGCGTGTAGTACGTGTCTGTCAGACGCGATTTTTCCGAAGCTCGCGCATTTCCCATGGCAAGGACACATCCGCGGGAGTTGTGGAGAGGGACACATAATAATAACGATATACGCGAATTGAGGGTAAAAAACCCGAGAGTCTCGGTGAACGGCGGGTGTAATTAGGGACGCCCGTCTAACCGCGAAATTTCGTGATCTTATTAAATCCAGAAGGACGCCGGCGAGTGCGCCTCGAAAGAGAGAAAGAGAGTGAGAGTGAAAAAGAGAGAGAGAGAGAGAGAGAAAAAGGGAAAGGCTAAATTATTATTACTCGCACAGGGGCTCCAAGGTGCTCGAGCCTCGTCCGACTATTCGACGGTGTGTGTGCGTTTCGTTCGCACACAGCTGTGCGTATAACGTATCTAATAAAGATTATATCGCGCTCTCGAGTGGTCAGAAGTGACGCAAAGATTACGAGATAGATAAAGCATCCGAGTCGTTGACTAGAGTGGCGTACAAGCCACTTTCCTCATTCACAGAGAGACACAATAGAAACGCGTGTGGAAGTGTCCGACATAAAATCTCTAACCGTTCTTGTCTTACTTGATGATTTACGAGAAACAAGGTTCTTACATATCGCACGTAAAATAGACACGTAAAAGTTACGAGTGTCTATTTAGACCGGCACGTCGTCGTCCTCGGCGATTTGCATTTATGAATCATGCGAGCGCAATGAACAGAGACCACGTAATTTTATCGTTTGGCGGCGCAAGCCTGTTTTTCGTGAGAAGCAGCTGATAGGTGCGCGCTTTCATACTCGGCGTTTCATTGAAAACGAAGCCGAGATAGCCGCCTGGTAGCAGGTACGAATTACCGTCCGCAACTATGTTTCACCAAAGTAGTCATTAGCGCACGACAACGGGTAATCACGAGAATACCCGCGGCTTATATGCGAACGCGCGTCTTCTAGTTACGTTTCCCCCAATATAAGCCCCGCGGAGTGCGGGCCGTCAAAATGATTTGACGACGTGAATACGCTTCGCAATTATCGGGGAGTACAAGACGAACGTCTTTTTTGGACAATTAATTAATACTTAAACATCGTTCGCGATTATTTTGTTAATCGCAACTTAGCGCGGATGATATATTTCGACGCTCGAGTCTCGGTGTAATAAGCGAATCAAATTTGAACTTCAAATTGAAATTCGGAAAAACTGTTCAGAAAAGTAAATTCACGCGTCATTATGTATATAGGTGTGTTTTTCATAAAATTTCTCGCGTCTGAGAAATCGCAGTCAAAATCGCAGAACGATATCTCGGAATCAACGAGATCGTGACGGTGATATAATAAAAAAAAATTAACGCGACGTAAGCCGAGAGAATCTGTGGACCGCAGCCGATTTTCGGACTCACCCCGGAATTCCCTATAATTTCGGAAGCTACCGCTCTGAAATGCGGCGAAACATGAGATTCGGGCGATCGGAGGATGTAGCTTCTGTGCGCGGCGTAATCACCGAGATTTTCTCGCGATTTCGTGGAACATCTGTGGGCAATTTGCCTGCGAGATGAGTGAGAGAGAGAGAGAGATGGGGTGTCTCGCGCGCTGTGCTCGACGATTCTTTTCTCTTTCATTTTTTCTCCCGCCGTCGGATATACATACCGGCCGATTGCATGTGATCGCCGCCGGTCCTTCTCCCTTCTTATCGCAAACACAATCGCGAATATTTCCGGAATGAATGAATCGTCGACGCGAGAAATCAATTATCGATACCCGGTCGTGATTCACGCTTGCGTTTCGCTTTCGCGCAATGAGCCTTTCGTGCCTCTGGTTTGCCTCGTTCTCAGAGAGAAAAAAGAAAGAAACTGGAATTGGAAATGCGCTCTCGCATAATTTCCGGTGAAATCATGCGAACAGCGACTTTATGCTGGGTTTATTATCTTTACTGGAAACACATTCCGCGCGATCGATTAACCGAAGTAAATCAACCGAAAGGAGTTTAATCGACGGTTGAAGTTGATGACTATTAATTTTCTCTCTCTCACATATGTCGAACACAAATAATTACAAACTTTTTCTGTAAGAATACATTTTTATAAAATCTTTATTATAATTCAATTTTAACGCATGACTTTTTTGTGTAGCAAAAAAGAACAGAAAAAAATCCGCGTCTTCTAAGTAAAGTCTCTCACACACGTGGCGTGACACTTCTTAATTCATAATGCGTAAGTGCGCATTCGATAAGTAGTCTAAATTATCGTAGGTTTCGGATTACAGGTTGCGCACTCGGATTTAAATTAATTCCACGACAACAGTCTACATCTGTTTTCTTTAATCACAGTAGCCTCCAGCATTCGTGTTTCGAATTTCTGCATATATACGTGTATGTCACATTACATATACATACTCGCAGAAAAGTGTCACGTATGTAAGTACGTGAGGACTCAGTGTTATATGCGCCCGCGAGCGAAGGATGCGAAACCCGATCGAGCGGAAAGGAAACGACCGGTACCTACATTGCCGTATGACAAGATCGAACGTTATGTAAAATATCACGGGCTAATAATTATTTGCCATTACCGCTACGCGGGACCGGTCAATTAGTCACGTATATATAATCGTATTCGTAATACGCGCCTCGGTGGGGTAACGTAACTATAGTCACCTATATGAAACGAGATTCTATCTGTTCGAGAGAGAAAGAGAGAGAGCCGCGATGGCGCGGCGAGGCTCGCCACGGATTCTGATCGTCTCGTAATAGATATTAATAGCTCTCGTCACGGCGGCTCGTGCAGGTAGCAATCGAACGGAAAATCACACGTAAATGCCGCGCGATACATAATGCAATTAATCCTCATCGTACGTCGTTATGTCGGCTAATCTGCCTCGGATGCAAAACTAATTAAGATAATGAACACGCGCGTTTTTACCGGTACCGAGTTCTCTGGCTATTTCACGGAACGGGAACTGCGATTTTCTCACGGATGCGATACGAGGTCAGACCGTAACCGCTATATTCCCTCCCGACATTATTAAAAGACAACTAAACGATTTTTTTGCATCACATGTGTGTGTTGCCGAGTCGCGTATTTAAAAAAAAAAAATTTTTATGTATCTGCGACTGTTGTGTAGCGCTTACTTTAAACGTCTGGATAATACGTTTTGAATAAAGCATAAGAGAGGGAGAAGGAAATGTTATTCTCATTAATATTAACTAAGTATTTGTTTCTGAATAAATCGACCACAGACAGTGACGTTACAGATTATACGTCTAAATGTTACTTATTGTGAATTCGAAAAAGTAAAGTTGCTGAGCAAACCAGTGACTGAACACTGTGTAGTCAGTAATTTTATTATTGGAGCTAGTTCTTGTCTCTGGACTTTGTTGAATAATATAATATTCGAGCCGAGATCGAAGCTCGCATAATTTGTCGTTTAATGCAAGTTTATCGCAATAGCAGAATCAAATAACTCGCACGCGCAAACATCTGCCCGCGGCTGCACGCGGCCTTGATTCTTTTTTTCTTGTGTAATGATCGCTTTCGTTTTTGTTTTTTTTTTTTAGGGAGGAGCTCGCAATGAAGATCAACCTGACGGAGGCACGAATACAGGTCAGTGGAACCTCTCTCAACTTCCTCTCTCGCGTAAAACAAATCGCGGTAACAGCTTAGGTGAAGTCACTTCTCGAGAGTTTTCTTCCGCCGTACTCATTAAACGCACAATGAAATTTGTTCAGATCTTCGGAAATTTTCTCACAGTCTTCTCGCCGTTTTATTTTCGTCGCCGGACGTAAGAATCTCCGTTTTGAAATGTTGAATAAAACAAAAATGACAAATAAAAGATAATTGAAAAAAAATTCGAACGAACTGACACCCAGTTAAAGATGAAAGATGAAATATTTCAAGTAATATATGTAATAAAGATAAGGTAATTGATATTCGAGTAATTGTTAAATCGTAATTTTCAAATGAACGGCTAACGAAGAACCGCGCGCGTCGCGCGCGTCTACAGAAAAATAATATATCCACATCAAGGCATGACGAAATCAAATTGATAAGTTATGTCTGATTATACGTATTGGCACATTATGTGGCGTAACTTAGAAATCATTTTAATAATAACCAGCCGTACGCGTCAAACTTTGTTGAACGGAAAAATGAGTTAATAATTGACGTCGGTAATGTGGTTATAGGCGCGTCTTCCTTTAACGCGAAGGTGAAAATAATGCGCGAACGCGCATCTCTTGCGTAACGCGACAATTATCTCGTATCCTCTGACATTTCGTTTGGATAATAGTTCTCCGGGGGCCCCCGCGTTGAAGAATTACTTAAGAATTACTTGTTCTCGCCGTGCGCGGTCACGTATACATATATATATGTGCCCACCTCTCTGTGGCAACTTGCCAACGTGTATACGTATACAATGCGAACAAGCGTGGCAAAATGCGATATATCGTTCGCGAGGTATAATCGATTATTATGAGATTCTGAATACGAGAAATATTCACGCAAGACATCATTCTACGTTTTTATACAAAAAAAACAATATATGTTACGAAAACAAGACAACATGATGTATATTGAAAACGATAAAGTTATTTAGTGAGACGATAAAGAATGTATACGATAGAAAAATAGTTGTATTACGAATACAAAAATCGACTATTTATAGAAAATGCATAGTAGATTGTTCTTCAACGCGTTGTCTCCAAATACTGATGTTAAATGCTACGTCAATAAATTCATCGACTTTAAAGTGCTACTCGAACGCAGTTTGTTGTTATTAATTTCAAAAAATATCACTACAACATGCTGTATTTGTCTAAGTAATATACACAATTACAGAAAGTAGATAAGGAGCAATAATATTAGATTTTATCGTCGAGAATAAACGCAAGACAGTTTATTTTCTTTTTGCTGCGATAACGCGCATTGAATAATAATATCATTAATTGATTGAAGACACATGTCGTTAATCAGCATTGAAAAAAAACCTCATGTTCGAGCATTGTGAAACTACAGTGTTTGTTCTTGCGTATAAATGATAATCACACGCAATTTGAATATATTTGAATATTTAAATACTAATCATTAGATTAACACTCAGTTTCACTTATATTACGTCTGATTGCTGTCGTTCGACGATCAATTTTTTTTACGACGCGTATTTTGCGCAAGTACGTGTAATTACGATTAAATGAGAAGTCGGAAGTCGTTATAAAAGCACTATTATATTGTGTTTATAAATTGCAATTAGATAAGATTGTTCGACGTAAACAAATTTTTATATATATAACAGTCTTCTTCTCGTATATTTTTTACGACTCTTCTCTTAATGTATTATGATGATATAATGATAGCTCGTTTTATAAGCAGTATAGATATTTTATTTCTATTATGTTTTTCCAAGATTAAATGTAGAGACCTTACGTATATTTAAAAAAAAAAAAAAGCTATTAAACCTCTCGCACACAGATTCTATTTCAACATCAGACTTTATAAACAAGAGATATACAGACACTGTTAAAGATCATTATCAGGAATATCAATATTTTTTTCCGATTTCACTTACGTGTGTTTAAATTTTTCTCATTTTCGCGTATATGTTTCTTTCGCTCTATTGAGTTGTTTGGACAATCGGCGTTTTCCAATAGATAACATTATCGATAGATAGCAACATGTTTGAGACATGCACGCAAGACATTGCGCATAGATACTAAAAATTGAACGGCACTGTACATAAAATATTTACAGAAGCTAATTTAGTCGATATGATAAACCTTTGAATATAATTTAAAAACCGTTACGTATTTTCCGAACAACCCGATGTATCATCTAGTCAAAGGGCCGCGTGAGTAAACATCTTCTGCGTGACGACGACGACGACGACGCGCCCGCTTCTTACTGGCGTGTCCGTACGCCATAGTTGCGTGAACAGCTGGCTAATTTGCTCAATTAGTTTAATTTATTCCCGGTACTTACTTATTACTCTTTTTCTTTCTTTCCGATTAGCCCGCGCGTTCTTCTCCGTTCTCGTTCTATTTTCTTATTTTCTTTCATCCCTCACTATATATCTCCCCGATATATACGTGGTCGTCGCGCCCCCCTTGCATTCGATCATCTTATTATTTTCTACGCACCGTGTACAAACGCTTTAACGTTTAACCCGGCACTTTTCATTATACTTGCAAATTCGTCGCGGCGTTTCATCGCAAATCGGCGATTCGCTGATGACCGGGAATTACCCGCAACGCGCACGCGATGAGAGCCACTGCCGCCGCTCGTTCTCCACTCAAAGAATGACACGTTTGTCGTAAACTTCTCTTCGTGGTGGCGTTAATAACTTTCAAGAATCTCTGTGTAGAAAGAGAGAAAAAGGAAGAGCTCTCGTGGCGATCATTCGTGCATTTGCTGCGACGGAATGATCGGCTACCGAGCGTCTCTCTTTAATCGCGATACAGGTGTCAATTGCTGCCGTGTCGAAGCTGGATTACGCGTGTTGGTTTACGGAAACGTTTCGCGGAAATAATTTTAAACGCACTTATTCAATTTTTTTGCGATATTTCCGACTTTTTATGCGCAACTTTGCTAATTGAGGAAGATAAAGTTTTTTTTTTTTTTGAAAAACAACTCCGAAAATATTGCGGGGCGTGTGTTCAGAGATGCTGATTTCTTAATTATCAATGTAAAATGCTAATCATGGTTGAGATATTTTTAAAAATTAAATTACATTAGACAACAGTTTTTTCATGCTAAAAATAGAATCTTATTATCTATTCAAATAAATTCCAACGTCAAATATTTAACGTGTCTGTAATATAAATTTCTCGTTGAATTTTTCGAGATGCAGAGAAGAAATAAACGGTAAATTTCAATAAGGGAATTTATGAGTGACATATTACGAGTCCGTTTATAAACGATGTGATCGATTTTAAGATGAACGGATCACACAAATTTTCTGCCGCAGCTCGTCCTAACGCGCGAAAATTAGGTTGTCGGCCGATTTGGTTCTTCCCTCTCCGCTTGTCCATCAGCCGTCATTAATATGCATGACAAATACATCGTCGTGGAGAATGAGGTGCGATTTTTTCGAGAACCACTTCGCCCCCGTGCGCATCAACCCGCAGAAATTAGGATACATGACCCATCATTGGCGACCATTAATAATTCATGAAAACACGCGGTGCCGTTTGAGGATGAAATACCTTCTTTGCGCGGACGTTAAAGACTCGCGCGATTCGTATTTATAATGTGCATTTAACGCTAAACGATGACGTTGAATATATAAAATCTTCATAATAAATAATGCAACTAAATTCAGAAATTGTGAAGAATGCTAAAATTTATGCATGAAAATTCGACACGCATGACTGCATACGCATATATACAATATATATATGTGTGTATATACAAATAAGATAAATTTAATTAAGACTAACATTCGCAACCGGATGTTGCGGATTACCGCTAACTTAATCGCGTTTGCGGGTTTGCCGGGAATAGAAGCGTCGCGTTGAGAGCGCGCGAAGAAACAGTTCATGTGCATAAACTTTCGATTTATCCACGGTATTCTTTGTCAATTCGAATTTTTTTTTTTTAGAAGGTGTTAATAATTTTCAAAAATATATACTCAATATATTCCAAAACACGGCCTGAAAAATATTTCGTATCGCGCGACGACTACAAATTACATGCTCGTCCGTGAAATCTTCACGATGCGACTACGTCTAAGAAACGCTAATTCCCGAGCAAACAAATTCTCGGCTCTCGATTTGACTATTAATCGAGTGTGGCTTTTTTCACGTCTCGATGAATAATGAACGTTCCGCCCGCAGGCTCGTTTCGCCCCGGCAAAACCCGTCGCTCGCATGAATAACAGATTGCTATTAGGCAAAGTGATTATCGGTTGTTGCGGCGCTGACGATTAATTATTTTTACGATCTGTCCCGGTGTATGATGAGATAATCGACAAGTCGTGAACTTCTGCCGATGCGCGCGCGAAAACATTCTTATATACAGCGCAATGGAACTCTAAAAAAAAAACACTATGTATATATACGTGCATAAAACCTTTCGAGTATTCGAGTTCTGTATCTCGAGACGCACGTACACGCGAAATGTTCGTGTTTCCTCGAATCGATTTCGCGAATTCGGCGACCGACAAACGACAAATGACAACTCTCTTTGACACGCACGGCGTTTTTGTATCCGCGAACTTCGAATTTTCTGCCTGGTAAAATTTTTTCCCGCCGCGTATATACAGCTCGAAATTATACCGAGGGCTTCGAAAATGAACGTTAAGATATTTGTGTTCAAAATACATTAAAATTAATCCGCACATATGGATTGTCCATTGACGCTTAGGTATGATAATATTTGACTTGAAAATAAGACAAATTTCTTTCGAACATTGATTTGTGGATAGAATTTTAATTCACATAAATCTCAACGCACGATGGAATTTGTTAACGTGGAGCGAAAATGGGAAGAATAAATTTTGAGATTTTATCTTTGGGATCTGCATATCTTTGTATCGAATTTTCATAGTTATTGAGTGTTAAGTTCAAAGAACGATTCACGCGTTTAACCTTCGAGGTGTACATATACAAAAATACACGCATATATGTATCTGTGTGCGGTATGTCGAACGCGCGAGAGGATCTTCAAGCGCGGAGGAGAAAGGGGCAAAGAGCGGGATTGAAGCGCGGAGAGAAGCAGCGAGGAAACGAACGTACTCGGCGTTTGTGTAATTAATGCGGCACGATTAAGCACGAAACGACCAGGTTCCGGCGACGTGGTTGCGTTTTGTTTTAAAAGCCGGAGAGTCGGAGATGTTTAGCGCCCTGCTGGGGGCAATCCTGCTCGCTGTGGGGGGTCCTGGCACCCGAGGCCTCCTCCCCTTCTTCACCCTGTGCCCTAACGATGGGCCAAGGGGCTCTCTAATCTCTCTCGTGTACGTCTAAGGTGAGATTCCGAAGCGGGCGGCCGTGCATGCGCACCTGGAACGCGCGCACGATGGTCTTCGGAGAGGATACGCATCCTTTTCCTCGAAAAAATCGAGATATACTTAAGTATCGCGGGGTGTAATCGATTATTGCGCAATCGTAAATCTCGCGCTTTAATCCGCGCCGTGCGCAAGACTTCGCCGCCGTTTGGCAGAAATGATTAATTCAAATGATGTTATTGGAAGCGCAACGTGTGTCCATTTCGAGACACCGAATCTATTATACGATACAATTAACTGTAATATAATTACGAGTATTAAAAAAATAATAATAAAAAAATAAAAAAATAAAAACGTCCCTCAGATCGAGCGTTTCGGTCCGAAATCGTTTTCTTGATAGCGCGAGCTACCAGGATAGGATCCGTCGATCTCACGAAACACGCCCGCGATCGCCGCCGCCGGGTCGGTGAGTCGATGATCGAGGTCGATCATCAAATCGCAGAGTCATCGAGAGCATACGTCTTATCCTTTCGTCCCGCGCTATGACGAAGCCGCGCACCGTGACGAACCGTATTGGGAGTGTCTACATCTTCTGGCGGTACTTTTGATTCTCGAACCCGTAATGCTGCCGCCGAGCCGGCAATGTGGAACACACACGCCACGGAGTCGTTCGTCCTATTCGGCGCGGAGGAATCCGCCGGCGGAAAACGGAACGAACTCGCTCTTCTCGTACGTGGAAAAAACTAAGCGAACCGTGTAAGGTCGTGTCTGTTACGAGAGAAGAGACATCCATTTTCTGGTATCGTACACACGTTTTCTTCCGAACGCGGACGTTCCGCTCCTTTCTAGCGTTACACGCCCACATTCGATTTATTTTCTTCGGCGTAAAAATTTATAAGACAGAGACGATAAATAAATGCAAGCATAAAATATATCTATGAGCGGAAACTCTTTGAGAAATGAAGAAAATCATTTGCTCAATTATCCGATGAGAGTTCTCGCGAAGAGCGGTAACATAAAACGTCTCTCCCTCACCGGAAACGATAAAAGACCTCGGATAAGTTTCAAGATAAATGGCCGCTTCTCTCGAAAAGTTCTACTCGAACAATCGACGTAACAAGCCGGCGCGCTCGCAACTATCCTCGATCTCGCGCGCGCGGAAACACGATTTGATACAAAAATTCTACTGCTGCTACTGAGTCGGAATCGCAGCAGGTGCTCGCGCGAAAAGATTGGATAAGTTGAATTGTTGTTTGTCCGTTTTTAAGCCGGCTCGTCATTGCAATCCGTCACGAGACGCGTGTTTCTTTCTCGGCGCGACCTGATATTAAAATGAAATCGGCGATATACGTTATTTGCGTTCGGTCGTGCACGACATAAAATCGATCCAACAACCGATGGGATCGCGCGGAGGCAGCAATGAAGAAGCGACGGGAAAAAAGGAAAAGAGAAAAGGGACACGATGAAAGGAGCGAGGAAGAACGGACTTCCGCTGAACTGATTAGAGCTCGGAGTCTCTTCGAGGAAGCCTCGCGATGGAACGGAATGGAATGCACTGGAACCCGGTGTGGAACGAACATCACGAACATCAATTCTTTCATCGTTATCCAATTTCTATTTAAACGAACGCCGCAACTTGATCTCGTTGAGTTTTATTTTAGATGAAACTTTTATTGCGGATTTTTGAATTGAAATCGAGTAATGTTATTCATAAATATTTGGAAGAAACTCTCTACATGTAATTATTTATACATTTATTATCGGTAACAACTTCCTAATGCAATACTTAATTGTTTCTTGATAACAATTTCGATTTCGTAAGGAAAGAAAATTAAAAATTATTACGTAACGCGCTCTAAAATACATAATTCTTAAAAATATAATATGCATCGTGAGTTCGTTACACGCAGCGATACCGATTCCGAGTATCTTGAGTCGCCGAAAACGAAAAGTGGGCCAAGGAATCTGTAACCTAACGGACTTACAACAGTCGATATTTGGTTAATTTTAGTGAAGAAACGTAAAAACGAGTTCAGGTAGAGAAACAGATGTGGACAAAACTGGAAGCAGAGAGAAATAAAGACAGAAGAGAGAAAAACACGCGAATGACTAAAGATCTTTGCCTCGCAGCAGTTCGGTTTCCTTGGAGAGCATCGCGAACGAATAATGATACGTTACTCTCTCCTTCTCTTTCTTTCTTTCTTTCTCTCTCTCTTACTTTGCTTTTCTGAAAAGAGGGAGAATACGTCACTGTAACCGGAATTCGAACTCTTGCGAATCGAGACAACAACCTTCCAAGGAAGAAAGTATCTGTTTACTACCGGAATCTCTGACTCGGAGTGACTTCTTAAAAAAAAAAAAGAAATACTGCGTATTTATACTCAAGTTTTTTCACATAAAAAAGTATTAAAAAATCCTTTAGATATTAAAAAAATATACAGTCCGTTATTTATTCTACATCTGTAAAAGTTACGTATAATAATTAGTACATACAAATAAAAATATCACGAAACAGAATTGCGTGCGAATGTACGATTTGCCGTTTTTTTTAGTTGCCACTCGAAAAACATCGCTGCGATTACGTAACGCGCGCGGGAAGGATTCCGAAGGCCGCAAAAGGAATCCTTCCGGGCTTTGCCGCGTTATCGTCGCGCCCGACTAAACGCCTTCCACGAACGACACGACGCCTAATCAGACCGCTCGTTCATCTTGTGTTTTAGGTCTGGTTCCAGAACCGGCGGGCCAAGTGGCGCAAGCAAGAGAAGGTCGGGCCCCAGGCACATCCGTACACCCCCTACCCACCACCGTCGGCGGTCGTGGCGCCGACCTTGCCAAACCCCTTCGCCAGCCTGGTCAACTTTCCACACAGGAAGCCCTTCGACCCTTTCCGCTATCCGCCGCTAGGCCCCGGCTCGATACTCCCCGGTAGTTATGCGCATCCCTATCATCGGCAACCACCGCAGCCACTACTGCACAGTATGCCGCCTTTGCATCAGTACACGTCCGCCTCGTTTCAAAGCTTGTTGGCGAACATATCGGCGGCGCAACGGCCGAAATTGATGCGTAGTTCGCCGCCACCGCCGCCACCGCCCGCGCCCACGATCCTGACACATCCCCCGGTAGCGCCGCCACCACCGCCGCCCCCGACGGCTACCTCGCCGCAGAGCTCGCCGACGGGCAGCGTGGGACTGCCGGACATCGACAGGAGGACCAACAGCATCAATTCGCTCAGACTCAAGGCTCGTGAGTACGAGCTGCAGTTGGAGATGTTGCGTAAGAACGGCGATCTTATAAGTTGAAACGCCGCCGAGCTAAGTGTCAATCTGTGTTTTAGTTGTATCAATTTTCTGAGCAATTGTGAATTAACAGATTGATATAGAAACAAAATTAACGAGAGAGTGCTACGATGTTGTAAGTCGACGTGTGTCAGGTCACGCCAAGATGATGAACTTAATACTAGCGGAAAATGATCATCGAAAAGTGTCCGTCCAAGATGTTGATACGGCGACAAGATGTGTTTAGAATAAAGATCGGAATCGAAACAAACAAAAATATTCGATATGGCTGTAATTTCGTCGCGAGAAAACCTTGTTCACGATGATCAAGATCCTCGCGCGAGGAGCGTTCTGTTTTATTTACTTTTACACAATCTTATACATCGCGTTTAGATGTAATATCAAAGAGAAAGATACTATTTATATACAAATCTATCTACTTTAGTTAAAAAGTAAAATATTCTATGGTATCTCCCGTTAGATCTTACCGACTACATAAGTAGTTTTTTTTTAGCGCGTAAGTCACTGTTGTAAATATTTGTAATAACGATCTGCGTGTCACTGTTGCGAATTGGCTTTACCACACCATCAACTGTTCGTTTTTCATAAACTTAGATAATGCGAATTAGTCAGATCTATAGACACAGTCTCTAACATATTTTCGAGAGTTCTCCACTTGATAATCTCTCTGTATCTTCATGTCAAGATCTCATATAATTCGTACAATAACAGATCAGAGCCTGAATACATTGTATTTTGTAATGCAATACTTCTCGGTTAAGAAATATCTTCGAGGTTAAATTTGAACTTTGTATTTTAAATTGTTTACTTTCCTGGAAAAGTTCAGCTTTTCTCGGTTGCTCTCAACAAACGACTCAAAATAGAAAGAATTAAAAGTGAATAGCTCGTCTCGAAATCGCCGTCAAAATCGGGTCAATCGAGTTTTATGACTGATCTATTACTGGCAACGGAAGTCGCCAGAGATGAAGACGCAAGTCTTAACCGAGAAGTACTGTAGCGAGTGCGAATGAAGATCGGAAAGACGCCATTTGGCTCAGTGAGCTATTTCGCGTGTTTCTCAAACTGAAATCAGCTACATTGTACTTATTCTTAATATTACCTCCTTTATCTTTCCTTTGCAATGAATAAATTACTACGAGAAAAAAAACATGTGTTTTTATTTAAGCGATCTTATCATTGAGAGAAAAACTGTATAAAAAAAATCTTGGTAAAAATTTTGCAATTAAAACAACATCTCTAAAAGTGCAACTTTGAATATTGCAAACCTTTGTACGAAGTTAAATCCTTGTTTACAATATTGCGTCTTTTCGTCGCGAAGAGATACGCGTCGGATAACGATATTAATTTGCAGGCTCGTCAGCTTTTCGAAAAAAATACCCCATTTACTCGCACATACATTAAATATTCTCTTTCTCTCCCTCTCTCTCTTTCTCTCTCGAGAAGCCGCGCGCTCGAGGAATCCCTCGGGACTGACTTACGGCGAGTAATTCGCGTCCGGACACGCCCGGTCGACGAGTTATTTAAATATTTTACAGTTTAATGGAGTCTCGGGCCATTAACGGGCGTCAGCTAATTAGTAATGTATCCCGTGTAACAGCGCGCGAGCATGCTCTCAAGAAGGTCCGCTAACGATCGGTCGATAAATCGAACATTCGCCGACAAATCGGCTCGCCGATTGAACCTGACGTGCAACGCGGCAGATTTTAAACATTATGTGCCAAAAATAAAGTGCATATATATTTTCGTTACACTCGATAATTAATACAAAAAAAAAAATTGCTTGTCAAAACTCACACAAATCACCACTTTGCACGATGTTTAGTTTGAGAAACAAACTTGTTATTTAATTTTACTAAAAGATATGTAAATATCTTTTTTTTTGTATAAATTTATTTCAAATTTGTCGCAGAATTTATCGTTTTAAGTTTCTGAGGTTTTTTGTTTTACATAAATGTATCTTTATATTTATATTAAGCTATTATATGCGAGAGGACGGATATTGGATACCGTTGATCTACACGCAATGAACGGATTTTAATGATACGCCACGAGACGATATAATAATATTCAGTCGATTTCGCGTTCCAATTTCCTGAAACTGTTAGCGTCGAGTATCTCGAGTTTTCTCGCGGGATTTCATTGGTCGCGATCGCCGAGTTCGCCGGAAAACCGTGATATTATAACGGCGGCTTGATTGAGAAATGGTATTAGAAATCGGACGTTAATGTACGGAATTACAGGACTGTGAGGCTTTTATCGCAATACATCGGAGTTAGTTTACGAGCGCTGTGTTACTATACATATATATACACATATACGCGAAACGTTATTACGTACTTTACGCGATAATCTTAAATGAGTATCGAACTGCACGCTTAAATTACACATTTCGACTATATCTACATCGCTCGTATATTGTAATTGTGACGGTGTAAGTTCTCTCCGGAGTACGAATAATGGAACGAAAGATCCTCCGAGATTATTACGTGTTTTACGAGGGGGACGGTTATAGCTGTCAAATACACGAAGAGAAATAAAAACAACACACAATGTCGCGTAGATCTCAACACGTTATAATAAAATTGATGAAGTGCAACTTTTGGAAGGGGGAAGGGTTTTACACGCGCGTGACCACTTAATCAATTAAATTAGAAAGTAGTACGAATCGATAACAACACAGAGACAGATAGATGATAGACCGTCCGTCGAATAATTGCCTAACGCAATCACGAGAACGGTCGATAGTTTTGTCCGAGCAACTCCGAGATGGTAGCCGTCGATCGCTAAATTCATTTCGATGCGGTCGGTTATTAGGTGGCTAGAGTCGGTGTAAAACGTCATCGTAATCACCGGTTGCTAACTAACTGGCTGCACTCCCCCCGTTCTTGCTTTTCTTCCTCATCCCTCTTTCCGAGCATCTTTTCGCGATGTGCACGCGCATATATACGCGATTCGTCGATCGCCGCGGGCACTGTCGATACTGTTTACACCGTAGTAATTTGCTAATGACCAGGCCGACACGATGAATTCGGGATCGGGTTAGCTGCGTGGTCTGCATGCTGATCGCGCGGCGCGGCTGGATCGACGACGCGGCCCGAGTGATCGAGGATCGATCACGCAGGAGGAAGAGGAGAGACACGCCTTCACCCGATCGATCGTGCTCCACGTACCCCGTTTCTCGTCCGCGCGCGTATTACCGATCTATTCTACGGACCGCAATTTGCTTCGATTATCCTTTCGCGGCCGCGCTCTTATCGCTCTCGAGCCGTTTTCGACGATAACCGAAGTGATGAACCGCGTTGTGCCTTTATTTACGATTAGCACTACTTAGCGCGTGATTTTTTTTTTTTTAGAGAAATCTAAAAGAAATCTTGACGCAAGATTTTGAACGAGTAGACAACGTAAGTTTATGTATTTGCGTTTTTAATTTACGTTTAATTGAAACGAGATATTCAGGCAAAATTGTGACACCGTCTGGTATTTCGATAAATCTGCAGAATCGAGCGTTTTTAACGACGCTTCATCTAAATACTTATTTTTTTATCTTTTTTCTCGCTGTCTCTCTCTCTCTCCCTTCTTCTCTCTCATCCTTGCATGCAGCACGCGCAAAGCTTTATCCGGTTAACAATCCCTAATTACAGGGGGGGTTTCTTGTAACTAACTCGGTTAACATGAAAGCCCCTATCTCTCTTTCTCTCTCTCGCTCCATTACTTTGCCTTCCTTCGTACGCTCGCCTATCATCGCGATGGATGCAGATTAACTGGTCGCTCCGATCTTTCGGAGCCTTCGCTTCAACTTCCCGACTTTCTTCAACGGCATTCGATTTCACGTATATCCTGCCACCTCGCACAGAACCTCACCGCCGAGTTTTAATAACTCGTTACGAAATTTGTTAAACTGAAGATAATACAAGGTGTATTAAAGCATCGCTTTGAGATAAAACAAGGAGAACTATAAAGATACGATTTCACAGAATTCATCCTTGTACAGGAAAGTGAGTCTTGATTTTTTATGCACTTGTTTTTTATAACAGTAGAATTCTTTAACGCAACAAAGATACCAAATTGCAAATTATTGCAAATATCTATTTCATGTTTGCAAATAAATCTTCATGACAAAAGATGATAAAAGATTTCTGAGTTACAAGATGGAGATTTACTGAATCTGCATCATCCTTTCCAAGTTCCGTCGTCAAAGGTGTAAAATAACAATAATCGAGCAAAGAAGCAAAGTATAAATTACTTACAGATCAGGCAAACTCCGCTACCTCTGTATATGTTCCTTCCTTCGCAGCTTCTCCTCAGATATGTATGCACCTCCACCGAAACCTTAATCGTTTATCTCGTAACAAAGTTCCAACGTGTGTTTCTCTCCTTCCCGCCTCAGGATCCAGAAGAAGACGAAATCGATGGTTGGGAGGCCGGGACGTGGACGCGGCGAAGATGAGCCCGAGAGAGAAGCCGAGGACTTTGAAATGAGGGATGTACAGCGTGACGGTCTAATTGAGGCCCTCTTGATTGCATTTACACCGCCGCGCGGCCTCCCGTATCCCCAGATACCATCCACCTTCCCCGATGGATTCGCGCGCGGAGGCCGTATCTGGCGAACGCTGCCGCCGCCGCCTCTACCCTTCCTCCTTCCTCATCATTGACTTGCATCACCATGCCTTTCATTTGCACTTGATGTAACATTGCTCGCGCATCTTCTTTCTCTCCCTTGATCCTTGTTTCTTTCTTTGTCTCCTCTTCTCCTCTTGCCGAAGCTCCAAAGTATCGTTCTCGCCGAAATAAACTGCCGCACCATTATATAAACGTGCTCATAGGCGTCGTTGCTTGGTGCGAGATCTTGAAAATAAACGAGTCAGTGAGAGAAAGATAAGTAGAAGCAAGAGAGGGAGAAACGCATATCACGGAGATAATTTGTCCAACTGCGCGTGCAACAGTCTCACCTGATCCGCCCGCTATCTTACAATCTTCCTCGTTCCTCCTCCTATCTTTCCTGTGCCGTTTCTCGCTCGTTCGTCGCTCTCGAACTACCACCGAACATCGTTTACCACGGCTCGACAACGATGACAAGATGTTCGATAAGCTCCCGCATCGATCATCGAACTAAATGGACCTTTCTCGCCCGTTCGAACGCGGACCGTTAAAAACATGACGCCGACGCGGCTTACACACTTTCGTCGCTTATTGAACGCATTTTGGAACGCGTTTGCTTTGGAGCGCGTTCCAAACTGTTGTTTTTGTACGTTTTTTCGCACTACACAATAAAGATAGATCGAAGCTAAGTGATCAATATGGCGACGCGTACGCGACACTTTGAAAACCGACACTAACCGAGCTTCACCCTCGTGATTTACAAGACGCGCGAACGGTGTTTACCTGTTCATGAGAAGTTGTCTTTTTTTCTTGTCTCTTTTCTCGTTGCTTTTCGCCGTCATTTTTGTAAATTTAACTCCCGAATTCGATTGAAACTACGGTCCGCGATCACCCCCGTACATCGCGGCCGCGACTGCGCGTTGTAAATCTATCGCAATTCCAAAATTGGCGGAATTCGCCCAATCTAGCGGCGACGCGTATTATTAAAAGTAGTACTTCGCTTTAACGAGAGTTCGCCCGAAAATGTCATTTTCGCACGTATCGCGAATATGGATCTCACGACCGAGAATGTAATTATCTCATTGTACATCGACGTGTTGTAAATCGCGTGTAAAGATACCAAAAAATGTGGGAAGCGCGCGAAATCTACTAGCGGTAAGAACCCGATAATTACAAGAACTTGCAGTGATTTAAGAGACGGCGATATTATCGTTGCGCTTTTTTATAACGAGAATGCGTCTCTCCCCTCAGCTCCGTCATTTTCGTCACGTGAATTTGGGATTCAATTTGGAGCCGAGTGCGGATTTGTGCGTCATGGCAGAGAGGCAAAAAGATCATTATTGCATCATCGTTACCGTCGTATCACTTTTCACCGATCGTTCTTCTTGAGGCTATCATCGCCACATCGTAAATTGTACGTAACCCTTAATTGTAACTTAACCTTAACTTTATATCGCGGTACCACGAAGGAAGAATTTAAAACGCTTCTTATACGAATATACCGCAACTGCTTTTATTATTTTATTATACTTAAGTGCATGAAAATTTATACTTTTAAACGATACTTTTGCATGTATTTTTTATATTCACATGGAGAGAGAGAGAGAGAGAGAGAGAGAGAGCAGTACGTTTTTATATCATTTTTTTCGAGCAAAATAAAAATTTTATTCGGCTAATCGCTTTGTGTAATTCGCTTTGTGCACTTTGTAGGATTGATTGATATATACAACAGCATTCGTCTCTTGAAACAGGCTTGATTTGATTTGTGAAGCTCTTTGCGCACGTGCGACACTATGGCGAGGCATTAATCGAAAAAAAAAAGCGAGGATTTTGACCAAGAACTCTTTTACCTCGCGCAAATCTGTCTGGACCCCATTGCTCTCGGGGACATGGCATAAAATGCACAAACTCCACCATTAGTTACTGGCGCAGTCGTGGAATGCCATCCGGCCGGAGCCTTATTAAGCCCATTACGTCTTAATTTATTTCTTTATTCAAAAAAAGGCACGGGGCCGCGCCATGGCCGAGACCCGAAGAAAGAGAGAGAAGAAGTAATGATATAATTTTGCCGAGGCGTCTCGCGCGCGCGCCATTTGCATTCGGTCGTGTTGGTGAGTGCGTAACCCCCATTGGATACACGTGTATATACGATAAGGTTTACATGCGAACTCTTGGTTTTTCTCTTTCTTTCTTTCTCACGACGAATAACGAACGCCTACGGTCGTACCGCGAGCTTTCTGATTCAAAAAGAATGGCGGCTTCGTCTTTAAATTCAGTGTTTTTTTTTTTTTTTTTTTGTTTGGTTTTTTACTGCTCTCTCTCTGCTCTAGCGAGCATTAAAACTGATTCTTGCGCGAGGGACACTTAACCTTTTGCACTCGGAATGTTTGTCATCGTGATATTAGCTGGCGTTGTATTATTTCACTGGAAAAATTTATGCGGTAGTTTCAAATCCAAATTGGATTCCCAGGCGCATGAATAATTAATGAGGTTTTATATAATTTTATATGCAAATCTGCAATAAGATGCGGAATCGAAAAAAATTGTTGCCGCATGTCGTAATGCGTAATCAAATTGCCACTTGTGACGATTCAGTCATTCGTTTGAGTAAAAGTAAAACTTTATTTTTAGTTATTGTGTGAAATTCGTATAATCTGAAATCAGTTTTTTTTTTCTAAACGAATACATAATCTACAGTATAAAATATTAAAACGTTGAAAGTAAGACTTCAGGTTTTCTCGGATAACAGGATAAAGTTTGCGAGTACACAAAATGTAAATACGTCGTAAAGTGCAAGTTTTACGCAATCACGGAGGGAAAAACCATCCCCGCTCGCGATGTCATTCACACCTGCGGTTTACGCCTTCGGTGGGAAAGATTGCACCTCCCACCGCGATTCCTGTACACCGCGCGTCCTTGTTTGCAATTCGCCGTATAGCGTTTGCCGTTATTAGCGTAAACCCGAAGTTAGCCGCAATCGCGCTTGGTAATTTGCGCGTTTGCCCGTCAGCACCGCCGAGTGGAATTGCGGTGTCGCATTACCTTACGTGATAATGCGCGACGCACCGTAAAACGCTCACCGACGCTTCCCCAACACACGCGAATGTTCGTACCGCGTGTGAAAGATTACGGTAATAACGTGAGAGAATTGGATGTACGTATGTCAGCGCGTCACCGCGAAACGTAGAAAGAGGATTGAGCGTGGCACCGTTTACATAGTTAAGTTAGATTGCGCCCTCCTTGAGTTTTCTATCAACATTATTCACGTGCGTGCTTGTTGGTCGATCTTGCTGATGATGTCGAGCACTTCTCGCTCAAAAGCGAACAATAAACATCCTTTCAATTTAAAAACAAACTGTCCGAAGCAATATGAGTAAAAATCTTTTATGCGATATTATATTTTACACGATAGTTCTATCGAACTACGACGGTTGAGACGTACATTCGAGACTAGACGATTCCGAGCTTCGGAATCGACTCAAACTTATTTATCACGAAGGCAAGAGATCCGCAGCGTTCTCGAATCGGGAAGCCAGTCTAATTTGAACATTGTCCGCCGGTGGCTTCTTGAAATTAAGCGTCATTGTTTAAGAGTGAATTCATCTTGATTGTCGATGACTAATGTCTCGCGGCAACCGCGTTGAGTGCCACGAGGATGGATCGAGGGTGTCCAGGAGTCGGGGTCTGGAATGGCGGTCCGACATCAGGGTACAAAGAGGACGGGGGGGCACACCAAAGACCGCGGAGACGAAGAAGAAGTGCCCACCGCCACGTGAGAGGGTTCTTTAACGAGCATCATCAATAACGCGTACCGACGTTGAAGAGGAAACAAAAAAGAGCGCGTAGAGTCACTCCCGACAGTGCGTCGCTCGCTATAGATACCGGTAAATGGTGTTAATTAGTAAATTTGATTTAAACCCAAATGGAGCGACCGAATAGGCGGACAAGTGCTGCGCGATGATGTACGATCTCTGCGAAATGCGCAGTCCGTGCCCTTTGTGATCGTCCCTTTTGATGAGGATTGAGAACTTCGTGAGAGAAGGATAACATTATATCATTTTAGAATTCTTTCCCCCACAGTAAATTTATTAATGAAAATTTTTCAACTGAATTTAAGAACCAATCTTATTTGCGTGTTTATTTTTAATTTCCGTCTCGAATTTTTTACTTTGAGATAAGAGTGTTAAATACGTATAGCGCGGAAAGTTAACAAACTGGTGGAAGGTGAGGATGCTCCGTGCGTAACTAACACGGTAAAAACATACGCGCGAGATACAAAGTTTCACGGCGCGTCATGTATTCTCGGCATTGGTATACACCTGCAGAAAATTGAACTGCTGGTTTTATTCCGCGATGATCTCTCGTGGGACGGGCTTGAATTTCGGTAATGACCCGTTTGCTACCGTAGGAGAAGACGAAGGGAATACGGATGAAAAGAAGGAGGAGGCAGCGGAGGAGGAAAAGGCCGAAGGGATAGAATGAAGGGACGCGCGGTAGTAGGAGGAGAAGAAAGGGGGCTCTCTCGAGAGGAGATCAGCGCGGAGAGTGACGGGGGCGAGGAGGCGAGGGCCCATTAATCGGAGGGCATTATCTCAATCACGTAAAACGGCAAAATTGCATTTACCTTTTTAAATGAATATTTGGCGGGAGACGCGCCGCGCTCACCGGCGCGCTGCAGCCGCCCGCTAAGTTAATTTACCGAGGAATGCCAGGTAACGCCCTGTTCAACCTACCGGCAGCTGGACAAGTATTGTCCCGCCCCTGTGCAACCATAAGCGCGAGATACGCGCGTCGGCGGTAATACATGGAAACAAAAAAAAAAAACAAAAAAAGAGATTCGTCAGATTCGGCGCAAATTGCGACTGGCAGCCAGTCCGCGGATCGAGATTCATATCTAACATTATGTAATTCTTTACGTACTTTTACATACAGGATACAGAAGTGTTAGACGTGCGCGGTTAAATATTTCCCAACAACGGAAGCTTAAAATGACGCGAGCTCGTTTAATTTATCGAGATATTGCAACACATATTCCGCGCTTCGAATAATTGACACTTTCCCCGTGGTCGGTTTACTAATCTTCCGAATCGATCGACGAAAAGATCGACGTACGATCGCTCGTCGAGAATGACGGGAGCTTTAGTGTACAAAACCGGACACCGTTGGCAAATCGCTGCCGCCAACAGATTTCCTGAAGAGAAGCGCTCTCTCGCGATCCCTTCTCTTCTCTCTGCTTCTTCCTGCCCTTTCCTTACCACGCTTCTATCTCTGTATCTGATAATTGGAGCGGTAATTACGCGGTGATTAACAGAGATGGCTCCCGCGCATCGTACCTCCTACGAGATCCTCTGTCTTCCCCTCTTTTTCCCCTTCCGCCCCGCTTGCTCATTGCCTCCAGTATCGCGTATCCTGTGGAGATACCCTCCCCTTCTCCGTTCCCTCGGATCTCCGGTTAAGAAGATCAAAGATCAAAGATAGCCCCGTGCACGAGCACCGTTTGCCTTATCTTTTTCTTTCTCTGTAACCTTTCCGCTCTTCCTCTTTGTTTTCTGATTCATTGGGCTCGATTTTCTCTCTTTGCTTTCTCCTCTCATCGTGCATAATTCGTTAACGTATATTGCGTACGATGACAATAACGATCTAAACGTAAATATTTCTCAAGTATTTGTAATATAAAAGAAGGCGTCAAGTACACGCGCCACTCATATGTTTTTTTACGTGAAAAAAATTAATAAATCCTTTAAATCCAATTTCTTATTTTCTTAACATAATGTATTTTGTAGATTTAAAAAGAGCAGAGAACTCAGGAGACAGAGTCTCTATGTAAAATGTATTTTATATAGAGAATTTTCGCTAATTTAAAAAGAAAAAATATATGGAACCATTGATTTATCTGTCTTCATCCTTAGATATCTTTTATGCATATTATAACCCGATTAGCTCTAATTTAATAGCGAGTCCACTTTTACACCACGCCACTACATTGTTATTCTGTGGGCGCCTTCTTTTATTCGCCTCTCGGTAGAGACGTTTGAATGAAGAAAAGAGAAGGTTGACGAGCACAATCCCTCCCTCCTCGGCGGCGCGCTCATGAAACAGGGGTGGAAGCCCCGGTCTCCACAAAGTATTCAGGCTAGCTGCGCCAGTCAGGTAAAAACGGAATTGCTTAACCAAACGGGCGTGGTCGTAACTTGACCAGTCGAGTAACCCCTAAACGTCCAGTTAATTAGAGCTCGACCCTCTCACATCTCCCTTCTCCGGGACTCTCATCGTTCTTTCTCTTCTCTTCCCCCGTCCCTCCCACGATCGCGGGCCCTCCTAATAACGCGGGCCAGCCGTAATGAGGAGTAAACTAATTATTGGATGCTAGTTGGGCAGGACGATATTTCACGTTCTCGCTGACAGCACGGCAAGAGCAACAGGGATGAGGCGCGCGCGTTCCCGCGCGGAAAGAGAGGGTAAGAAAGGAAGGAAGGAAGAAGAAGAAAGAACGAAAAAGAGAGCAACGTGCTCGTAAACAAGTTAAAATGATGCCTAGGCGTTTTAGCAATTTCGAAAGTAAGAGAGAACACGACTGATATTATCTGTACTGCTTAAACTCAAGAATCCATTCGCGTAGATGCAAATGTCATGTATGTTTCGCGCGATAAAAATTATTTTTATTCTCGATTTACTATTAAATCCATTGATTTAATGCTTGTGCAAAATATTATACTCTCACAAAATTATTAATAGTTATCTTTCTCTCAATATTGTTTAATTTAGTTAATTTTACATTTCTACATATGAAATTGTGTCTGTTAATCAGTTCTTTTTTTTACTTAAAATATATTTTTATAGCAAACGGTTCCCAAAATTAAAATACAACGTTGAATGCACATATTTTAAAATTCCTCAAAATTTTCGAATTTATCAATCACTCGAAAGCTATTAATATGCATAATTAAATGAGACAACCTTCTTAATTTCCTATTTATATTTATAAATTTCTGACAGTATTCTCTCTTGGTATATCGCCTTGTGTTACAGCCGAAAATCCTATACAAATTCTTTGATTTACAATCGTGGACTTTTATTACCTAATCTTCTCCGGAGAAAATTATCCTCTATAAAAGTCATCCGCAGTGACACCACACTTATAATCCGTTCTGACGAAAGCACGCACTTCGATAAATTAATTTTATCACTGCTGTCTCTTTCTCTCTCATTCTCTCTCTCTCTCTCTCTCTCTCTCTCTCTCTCTCTCTCTCTCTCTCTTTCTGCGACAATCTCTTACACGTCTCCGGCTGTTCTCTGAACATCCGAGAGAGGAAACGTCGGCAATAACGTCACCGTGGCAATATGGCCGGCTCGAATAAGATCGGAGTAAGAATGCGCGCCGTATCCGAGTTCGAGCCGGGACTCGAAATGAAATATCGCGCGGAACGGACCCAATAGGTCGGTCTAATAGGAATAAACAATGTTATGAATTTAAACGGCCCAGCTTGGCGCCACTATAACCCTATATTATCAAATTACGGGGGCCTTGTGTATCGGGGGTCCCGCGAGGTGCACGCCTCGCGCGACCAGGATGCGCCATAAAGTCGGATGTTAACGGTAGGAACCCACGTCCCACTGCACTCCTGTCGTTCTTTTAGAACCTATTCGCGATGCGCCACGGGGGGTCCCGCTTCGTTTCAACTCCGGGCCCGGGAACGACGATAAAGAAAGCTATGGAGGGGAGAGAGAGAGAGGGGGAGAACAGAGTTTTTCGTAAGACACGCCGAACGAGATTTTGAACGAAGTAATCGTTATTAATTTTTTCAGCCGCGATTATCGTGAGAAAATCATATTGCGATAATGCGGCGTAATATTTTGCATGCGTTATTACAGAAACGTAACACGATTTGCTACATATTTGTATTTCGATTGTTTTAGCCGAGTTTTCGTATTCTATATTCTATTGCAGATATAATTATCTATAGTTTAAAAAATATATTTTTATTTTGACATTTGTCTTCTTGTAAAGTCCATCGCGCCACGCGTGTTCCCGTTCCATATTAGGTGGTTGTCATCGTCGTATTTATATTGCAATCTGCGTGGAACGCCAATTGCTTGCATATCGATTCGCGCCTCTTCTTCCCCACTCGATTCTCCCAATTGAATAACACATATCTCACGGTAATTAACTCGAATGAGCCCTCGAGTCTCACCGGAATCCTTCGCTTAAAACGACAACGATAGAACGTCTCGTACCGCCGCGCGTGGAATATTAAGAAGCACTTAGAGAGTTCCGTCGCTTTTTATGAATATCGAATGAGAGCGCGCGAGAGAAGGACTATTGCGGGGAAAAGCTTTCGGTTTCATAATAAATCGGAACCGGTGGAAAGACGAGAGAAAGATCTCGGATTATATAGGAGAAGGAGGTGGAGAGCGCGAGTTCGGTGGAACAGTCGACCGCGCGGCTGCCGATCGTTAACGAATAAAAAATGGTAATATTATGCCTGGCGGATATATACGAGAAGATCTCTCAGTCTCATATATGTATGTATTTCGAATTTGCTGCTTAAGGGCGGAGACAACACAAATCAAGAACGGAAGAGTCCGATTGCCGTGGATGGATTAATTATTTGAGACCTCGTTTACCCACCTGAGGTGGTTTCTCAGATGTTCCGTTAACAAAATCGTTTAGATAAATTAATATATCTTTATATGATAATATGAACGAGTATTCATTTATTTATTTTTTTGAAATAAAACTTATTGTGGTTTTGTGGCAGAAAATCGTAAAGAGACAATTGCAGTGCCTGTACGGACGTTTAGGAATTTAAACTTCAACTTTCACGACATATATTATATGTTCATTTCATTTTCTACATATAAGATCCAAGTCTTATTAGACTTTGCTCGTGTCGGTTTTCCTACAAGCTTAAGAATCCAGAAGTACGGTTCGCGTCAAAGTCGGGTATATATCGGTCGGACGGTCGATTCGGACACGCCCCGGGAAAAAGATCGCGTATATATACAGCGGAGCCCGACGGGAATTTTAATTTAATTAAGACAGACTCGTTATTAAGAAGGCACATCCGACTGGTTGATTAGAATTCCTTCGAGGCCGTCCGGGATCGTAAGTCACTCGCGGATTAATGACAGACAGCGCTCAAGACCACGACGCACGATAGTATTAATTTATGCGCAGATATTAGATTAAGGCAAGAAATTCTCTCGGCGCGCAAAAACCTATTCTTCACGATCGTTGCGCGCGATATTAACGTGATTTCACGAAAATTATTTCTGCAGCATGAAAAGTATATTTAGCGCAAAAACACGCGTTCTCGTACAAAGCGTGTTAAAGTACAATAAGAGACGTCAGGATAATATAACTTCATATTTTCGCGCGACAACAGAGATTTTTTCGTGGTCACTCCGAGAATTTTTTTAATCCCGCTACGCTATGTGCGCGGTAAAATCTCTTTTTATATACGTTATTGTATTTCGCTTTTTCTAACGAACAATCAAATGGTCGATTCCGATTTGCCTCTCACCGAACGCCCTCACGAGAAACAGAAAAAATAAAAAAAAAATAAAAAAGAACGAAGACAAATATGGAAACAGTTACGCAGTAGGCGGAGAAGGAGAAGAGATGCCGAATAATTTTATCCAATTATACTTTAACGACCGGTCTCTCTTCTTCATTGACCGGTCCGACAAAATCCCGATGTCCCGTGGCAAAATAGTAGTAGTAGGAAGGGAGCGAGGCGGGAACACCGAATTAGCATAACAACGGGCACGATATTCAAATAATTCTCACTCTGTCCGGAACGCGCCGCTTCGGCGAACAATAACGCGCTCGCGGGAAACTCTCTCTCTCTCTCTTTCTCTCTTTCTCGTTTTATTTATGTGTTTGGTGAGGCGACACGGCGTGTGGGTGTCGAAGCCCGGTGAGCACCACAGGAGCTCGCGCAGCGGCGCGCGCCCGCGTACGAGTAGCGCGCTGTGAGCGGAGTCCGCGCTGAGAGATTAGATATGCGCAAGTATCGGGCAAGACTTATATACAGCTCGGCGTCGATGTTAATTAGCGCTATTCTCGATTAAACAAATCACAATGATCTCATTGGTCATCAATGTGTGCACGATATGAGGAACATGTTTTAATTTCTAGATTAACGATTCCTGCCCTATGTACAGAAACTGACGAAAACGAGATTTTAATTTTCAGTTTTCAAGTAAAAAGATACTTGCATTGACGATAAAAATAAATAGCGAAATTTGAGAATTGGACAAATAATTTACAAGAAAATGTATGTTCTCTCAATTATATTATTCTTACGAAAATGGCGGTGAAAAATGTCGGCGGAGCAAAGAGAGAAAAGTGTATCAGTCCCCTGTTTTACACGCTCTAAAAATAAGTGAACATGCGCGCGGTCGCGTTCGCGGTCTCGTCGATGTCACCTGTCGTGAGACGACTTCCTTTACGGCCCGTGTTGTCCGGACGGGTCCTTCTTCGCCGAGAGTTCCGCCGAGTCGTGAATCATACCGTGGATTTGTTGGAGCCATCATCTCCGGTTTGCAAGGGCGTGCATTTGAATAGGAACGACAGTCGTGCATCAGTATGAGGTGAAGTCGTAGGAATAACGGGGGAAAGAGAAAGAAAGAAAAGGGAAGAGAGAAAGAGAGAGAGCGGGAGAGTATCCAACTGGCGTCGTAACGCGAAGTACCACTGTCTCCTTTATAACCAGGAACATAATCTCACAAAGTTATTGGCCCATTCGGACCTCCTGCCTCCACGAGATGCCGGCTCGTTTCTCATTCACGTGTCCGACGGCGTTACATTGCGTCCTCCTTTAGTCCTCTATATGTGTCTCTCTCTTTCTCTCTCCTCGCACTCTTCAACGGAACGGACAAATCTCTTCGCATACACTTTGGCTTGAAATTTCCTATTTTCTACGCAACGTGCTGGAGCATGCATTGATAACACCGAATTTGATTTGAATCGCTGTAAGAGATCACAAGCGAAACAATGGACACATAACGCACGAGACATTCTGAAACTTTTCCGCGTGAAAGTTCCTGGCCACATGTAAAATTGTTCTCAATTCCGTTCTCAATTCGACGTCACCCATAAGTCAAGCAACAAAACAAGCATTTTATAAGTATTTTATTTACTTTTAAAATTGAAAAGTGTGTTGATTGCCAAAATATATTTACTCTATTTTAAATATTTACTATTTAAAATCGATTCGGACGTACGATCAAGAAATCCATTATCGAATCGCGGAGAAGCTCGTGATAACTTCGTACGTACGGCGCTCCATTGATTTACACTGAAGAGAAAAAAGGGGGAGTGATAAAATCGCGGTAATTTTAGCGCCGCGCGCATTCGCAACTAACTCGATCCTCCTTCGGATTCGTAAAACGACGCGCGCGCGTTTGCATTTGCGATTATCGATAAACAATCTGACGTCCCGCCGCGCGCTCGAAACCATTTCGCGCGTTCGCTCCGGCTATATAATGATCGCATGATAACCAAACGCGGTGATGCTGCTATCTCGCAGTCACGTCCTCGAAATTCCGCGACTTCCAGGACGACGTACCCGAGGCGATGCAATTATCACCGTCGCGAGCGACATTTTCGCACACACCTTCGGATCGCCCGCTGGGCGCGTAATATCAATTTTGTGCTTTGCACCCGTAGAGTATTTGCCGGTTGTCCCTTGCTTTTGTCATCGACTCGGAACAATTTCTGTGCATTAGAATCACATTATTTGAAGTTACAGTTGCTTGTTATCGTGAAAAACGTGAATATAATTTTTTATCGATATTTCATATTTAGGAGCAGGTCATAAAAGCATGAAAAAAGCAATCGTTAGGTTTTGATTATTTCTTTTATCACATGACTTTCTCTTATACATCTTACATGCTGTATTAATCATCATCTAAGTTGGGTGATTGCAACGCTGTATGGCTGCAGCGCGAGTCATGTTTCGCGATTGTGCCGCGGCGTGTTGGTTACCGGAATGATGAGAGAAATTAATCAAAACAATCATCCTCGAGTCCCGGAGCGGCCGCCGAAGCCTGTCATTTACTCCCCTTCGAAACTCTTTCCTTCTGTGGTTCTCTCGCACACTCGTCGTGTATGGCCGCTGCTATCCGGTAGCCGACCGAAACGTCTTGCGGGCTTTTTGAGGAGGATCCATCACACGAGTTCGCTATATAGCCTCGAAGACGAGACACGAGAATAGATTTCAAATTAAGGGATCGACTGGGCCGGAGGCAAAATTTTCGAATATAGTAGCCATTCTCTTAGCAGCAACGAAGAAAGCAGTGACGCGAGGAAACGAAATTCCTACTAGTTTAATTTCGAACTATATCGTAATTGTTTCATTTCTTAAAGATATCCGAGCTTTTTCTCAATTTTTCTACTTCGATAGTTAGGTGCGAGACGCTTATGGACTGTTTATTGAATAACAGGCGGTGCGCAAGAAAGAATAATTTTGCGAGAAAGAGAGAGGGAGAGATTATCGTGTAGCGCTGCTGGTTGCTAACAACTCAAGTGCCCGTTATTTCCGAAAGAAATTGCGAGAGACCCGATCATCTTTCGCGGCGGAGTAATTCGGTCTAATTCCGCGGCTGGCCGGCGATTTCGACTATCTGACCGTAATCGGCCGGGGCCCGCCTCGCGCGGCAAGAACACCGAACCCGTAATAGGATGGAATTAAGAGAAGACGTGCCCTCTCTTCCTCTTCTCGCTAATCTATTAATTCCTGCACGTGAAATTACCGCCGAGACCGAGTCAAGGAAAACGAGTTTTCGCGAAACTGCAGCTCGCGCGAGCTGTTCGCACACGCTTACTCGACATCTCACTCCCATATCCAGAAAATAATACGTCCTTTATTTATTCGTTAATCGATCTGGAAAAAAATTAATAGCGCGCTTTAATTAATATGTCGAAATATTATCCTTAGAAGTATCAAAATATCCTCTCTGGAATACGATTAAACAAACATCTGTTTTCAAAATGCGCTTTATCTTAACTCAACGCATACGAATAAAAAAAAATAAAAATTAAAAAAAAACGCAGATGATATTTATGTGACATTTCACCTCGCCGAGATTGACAGAGAAATTTGTCTAACAAGATATTCTATGCTGACTCATTAGCTGTAGTTTTTTTATCCGTTCTTCGTTTTTGATATGATTTTGAAGCAAAAATTTCTAATAGTTTAGGCAACTAAATTTGATTATTTAAGGTTTGATCATTCAAAGTATCGCTAATAAGAGTCTAGTAAAAAACAGTCGTCATTGTGTCGCTTTGTTCTGTTATCTGTGTTAAGCCTCGAGGGTCTTAAGTGAATACATGCTTTTTAAGTGATTATTAGCTAATCATTTCCAAGCACTTTAGTCTAGTTAATGTCGAGTTTGTATCGCGCTCCCGGAATTTTTATATCCATAATCTGACAACTGTTGAGAAAACCATTTCAAAGAAAGGTCATTAGAGTAATGTGAACAGTTAAGTTTCGTATCTTGAAGAGAATGAAACATTCGTCCTATCTCGTTTTCCTACTTCACTGCTACCTACCAGTGTTTTGTAATCAATGACTATAGGATTTTTAAGTTTAAGGTAGTAAACTAGAGTAGTAAGATTAGGGTAGATACCAGTGGAATTTGTATCATCACTTTGTTTTTCTCTGAAAAAAAAACCAAAGCGTCGAACTATTCGGAAATCGCGTTAAAATTCTCGACGTTATTTACGCGAATCGTCATTACTTAAGTAACGTCTCGCTGTACATCATTACCGCGTCTCGTTAATCAAACCTGTATACGTTACGTTTATTGAACGGCGTATGTTCCGGGAGCAATAAAAGCGAAGTGATGTGTTTTACATTCGCGTCATAAAGAACTGATAGGCATTACTACCGGCGCATTAATCTTTCACGCGAGCTGCGCGGATTGGAATTTCGAGAATTCGACTAAGAAGAGACGATCGGTAAACAACACGCCGCGGTGTCTAATCGAACAGTCAGGTTTCTCGCTGTAAATTTTCGACAAGTGTCTTGGACTTTTCTGATAGATGTAGACAAAACAAGATGTATCTAATGGAAAATGAAATTTATGTGCAGCTCTACAGCTTGTCATTAAACTTGAGAACGTGTTTCATGAAAAAAAAAAAAAAAATGTGAAAAATCTCACAAAAGGTTTTTTAATTTTTTCCAACAAAAATTTCCGACGAAAATTCGAGAAAGCAGGATTCGTTCTTCAAGGAGTAAATTGGCTTATATTCTGAAGCGACTAAGTATCACGACTTGTGTCGTTAAATATTTAAGTTTTACTCAATTTGAACTATGGCAGTCAGAGGTTAATCGTACGTGGCACGGTCGACGAAGGTAAATGCTGTAGAACGTGTCGGTGTTTCTCAACAACACTCCACGAGTATCGACCTAAGCGAGCGCTTATGCAGAAACACGCTCGCGTAAGTAAAATTGCTCACATTTTTCAGGCGCGAAACGAACGACGAGTAAGAGAGACGAGCGGAAAGGGCGAAGAGAAGAACGGAGAGAGAACGGAGTATTTTTTGTTCGGATCTGACGAGCATCAAGTTCTCTCTCTCAAGGCACTCTTGAAGAGCAGCAACGCCGGGGAACGGACAACAGATCCGGCGCTGACGCTCATTACGATGATTGGCAGATTCAATTAACGGCCGGCCGGGCTCCACCGCGGCGGGGTCGCCCCGGCTTAACCTCGGCTAAATATTATTAATAATAATCAGCTCATTACCGGCTCCATTAATTATCCACGCTGGGTACATATATACGCGAGTAGCGATGGCTCCAGAAGCGCACCAGATTCGTGAACTCGTGCGCGCGCTCATGCTCGTTCGTCGATATTCAGCCGAAATAAAACTCACTGGTGGTCCGGGGAAGCATTCTAACATTAGTGCTCACATCACTTCAAGTCACGTTGGAACCGGGTCTCATAATTCGATATTCATTAAGCCGCGGGTCGTTATGCGCAGACAGCGATCGATATTCCAAACAAATTTCACGAAATTGCGTCGGGATAATGTAACGCTGTTCGAGAATATAAAAATCATTAAATTGTCAATATAGCGCACAATTTGCTTTTCTAATTTATTCAATTATTGCTACATACGAGAAAAAGGCATTTTTATATGTAGAAAGTGTGTTAAAAGTAGATTATTTTTTGCGATCTTGTGCAATCCGATGATAAAATAATACATGAGAAAGAAATTTATATACGAGAGAACTATGGAGAGAAATTTTGAAAGTTCTCATCAATTTGTCGGAGCAGAATAATACTACAAGTCACTCTCGCGATGATTCTCGTAAAATGTCAAATAAAGCACAAGAGAGAGACGGTTAGGCGGGAGAGAGAAGATAGAGCGGGGGTAGGGCGTGCAATATTAATCCATTTAACAAACTCATTATCGATGAGATATACCGAGCATTTACCGTGCGCGGCGGCGGCGCGAACGCGTTCCACCTATCTCGGGGGAACCCCGGCTATATTAGCGGGTTGGCACCCCTGCGGCTTGATTTACGGGCGCGCGCTAACGAGCCTCAGCCCGCATCGGCCACGAAGAGAAGATACACGACGATGCAGCAGCAGCAACAGCAGCACTCGAACGCGTTGAGAAGCGCTACGGTTACGACGCAGCACACGAGTCATGGGCGTCGCTAAAAACTTTTCTCACCGAGATGACACGAAAAGCAAGGAAGAGAATGTATCGTAAGATATATTCGGCAGTACCTGTACTTTTCTTCTCCCTCTTTTGTCTCAATGCTTTGGACATAAAAATAAACTATTTTGAAATTATAAATGATAAAATTCAACTTTTTCTGTTAGTTTAGTATCAAATCTTTGATTAAAATAATACATTGAGATCATGTGAAGCAATTAATTTCGTTTTTGACGTGTCAATTGTGTGCTCGTTGGCGCGCAAATGTATAAGAGACATAAGACGGCTTTCTTTATATTAGCGCTCAAACGCATTTCACAGAAACAAATTGCATTTGTCCGTCGGCGAATTTCCTACACGTATTTACGCGTTCTTTCATTATCCTCTGTATCATTCGCGCGCGATCGCAATTCGCGCGTCGGACACACCCGCAACGTAATAAGTGTTAAACCGTTCCGTTGCTCGGTCCAATTAACTGGAATCGATAAGTTCGGCGAAAGATATTTCCCTCCCCGCGATTGCCTCGTTTCGCCAGCTATATAAATTCAAAAACGAAAAAGGGACACGCATCTCCGACGTCACAACTACCTCGCAGTAAAGAGTTTATCAGGGATATTGGTCCGGAGCTTTGTGTCGTGTTAGCCGGAATTGAGTTTCTTGCTCAATACCGGTGGACCCCGATCTTCATGGCGGCGCCCATGACGACAGAAAGAATATGCGTGCGTGCACGGTGAGAGAAAGACAGGGACGAGATAGATGCGCTCCTGTGTTCCTCTCCCCGACAATATGCCGGCTGGACTGAAAACTTCGAGGCGATCCGACACATCGGTGTGGTCTGATTGGATCGTATTTGGTTGTAATTAAGGCACCGGCGGCGGCCATTAGCGGTTCGCGAAAACGAACAACATTGTTCGGCGCGCACACAACGCGTAAATCACATCACGCAAACATTATTTCGTTCTCTCTCTCTCTCTCTCTTTCTTCCCTCCGGAGTTAAATATAAAACATACATTAAAGAAACAGTATCTCGATTTTCCAAATTTTATTTACTTCATAAAATGCTTTTGATAAGTTTCGGCAAGTACTTATTTTGCAAAGTGAAATGGTGTTGCGGAACGTTTACTGGCGTATCGAGAGACGAACACGGCAACAATGCTTCTCGACTCTCATAATTGGCGCTATGGGCGTCCAATGGTGACCACCACGCAATAGTGCCAGGAGGGCCGCGGGATAAAGAGATTTACAATGTTCCCGGCCGTAAAATAATCAATAAAATCTGCGCAATGTAAAGAAACGGACGTGCGGCGATGATTTAGTATGCAGGCCCTTTCCTCTCTCTTTCTCTCTCTCCCCTCTCCTAGGGTGGTTTTCTGAGATTCGTATTTAAGGTCCGGCTATATGGAGAGCATATCGTGGCGATGCGCCTTTAGAAAAAAAACAACAAATAGATTGGTCCGAACCGAGCGGAATATAGAAGCGAGTTTGAAAATCTCGAGATCGACTTTTTGTAATTTTAATCTGATAACAATATCTCAATATCTTTCCCTCAATCGCGACAAATTATCGAATACATATTTCAGACTTACGTCTACATCGGTTGTTGCGTCTTTTGTTGCACTTTTGCAGAAAAAAAAGATAATTTTATATCGCTCTCAACTACTACATAAATTTTAGTCTCTAACGACACAATCGATCACGATCCGCTACAAAAGAAAATACACAAATACACGCCACATGTCGCTGGAAACTAATTAGGGTAAGATAAGTACTGAGCGAGTAAGGGAATAGATGATCGTTTCGAAAAAGCGCGTCGACTCGTAATCGAGCGCTAATTCATCAACGCGGCCCATTTGCGAGTGTAAGTCGCCCAAATGATCCCGCAGCTTCGCCACACAGGTAATAGGCGTGGCTCCGGCTATTTTGAGCGGTGCGTATCTTGGTTTTACGAGGCGTTAAAGGCACCGTGACTGATGGCGAAGAACCAACTAACAAGCTTTCGCAGGTAAAACAAAGACGTTCGACAAATTTTGATCCTGCCCCGTATCGCTACGTACTGACAGGATATCTTGTGTAACAAAAAAAAAAAAAACATATTCGCTCGTAAATCTCATAATGCACGGAAAAATTTACGTTTTCGAAACTCGACGCAGTGAGAACTGCATCTATTCGTTTTCCACGCGCGTTATCTAAAATATTAATTTCATTTTCTCTTTCTCTCGCTTTTTCTTTCGTCTTAATTTTAGTTTAGAAAAACTTTGATTAATGATTACTCAAACAAAAAATTCGCACCGAATGTAGGCGATACTTTAAGTTTCCTGTGGGAAATGTAGCGCGATTTGCCCCGGGGTTTTGTGGCGGGAGCCGAGTACGGTGACGAATTTACGAGCCCTTACAAGCAGAGGTCTGCTGGCCTCGTGAACGCGTAGCAAGCAATAAAGTACGAGGCCAGAGGATATTCGAAACAATCGGGTCGAGGGAGAGGGCAGGATCTATCTCAACTCTCGAAGAGGCCCGGATCAAATTTAGAATTGATTTACGAGTGATCGCGCGCGTCGGCAATATACCCGTCTCTTTCTCCGCAACCATTTTGCAGTCTGCTTCTCGTTCCTTTTAGACAGAGCGACAACGATGTGTGGAGATAATTATCCAAATTAACAGAAAGATACATAAGCGCGTTCTTAACTAATCAGCTTTAAACAACTGATAAGATATTAGATTGCTTAAAAAAGAAATTAGATTGCTCAACTTCCTCGCTGATTGTTAATCAGAATAAAAACTACTGGGGGCGATAAAGCGGAAGTATAAAAAAATCCCGTCGGAAAACTCACATAACTATATTTCGCGGTAAATGGGGGAATAACAGGAAGTATTTGAGCAAAAACTCGTTATTATACGAGCTCGACGTACGAGAGAAGGACGCGAGAAAGGGTAAAGAGAGAAAGAGCCGAAAGAGGTTTTGCTCGTTTTTGCGGGAAACGACACGAGTGCGTGATTCTCGCTGCTCCGATTGGTCGTCTCATTATGCGGCAATTAAACACAACATGGCGCCCATTGCAGCTTGTTCGATGCGCTCACTTAGCGTGGCGCTAGCCGCCGGATCCAGTAGACATTCTGGCAGGCATTGAAATCTCCTTCATTACTGAATATGATACATTTCTATTCGCGTACGATCTCTAAGAATTTTTTTCTATTAAATTATTTTATTAAATTATGTCATCATAATTTGTTATTAATTTACATTGTTTATTAAATACGCACTGTAAGTAACATACATATATGTATGTGATTTTAATTTAATTCACAAATAACTTATTTATTAAAATATATATCATTCATTTATATATTAATTTTAATACAAAACTAAATCTGGAGTTGTTATTATACACGAGAATTCACAACAAAAAGAATATCAAATTATCATAAATTATTAATTGCTAATCCTCTCTGGCGTTTTCGCTGAACGTTGGATTGGAGAAAGTCGATATCGCTTGTTTGTAGAGAGGATTCTCACCCTGAAACACATAATTCGGCATGTTAATTCTTCGACAATTTCGCAATAATAATTTCGTAGTTTGAAAGAAATAGCGACTCACCCGATCCCACTTGGCGAGGGCTCGTTCTTTCTCGAATTTGACGTACTCTCTTTTGTCGTGTATCGTCGTAATGATCTTCCAAATGAGAAGAATCAGGAAACCGATGATGACAGTACTTATGACAATGCCCTGAGCAATACCTATGAGAGAAAGTAAATTTCTAGTTCATCACTTATCTTCTTGTACACTGCTCGACTGTATCAAATAACGGTGTTATGTGTCGAAACGATATTTTTTCATAAAAATAAGATAAATATTCCACTAACCGGATATCTTTATTTAAACAAATTATTATTAGATATATTAATCGCGCAAAAATTTTCTCAATGTTTTAAATACTTTGTTATAATTATTTTTTAAATAAATGTCCAGCCAATGGGATTTGTCTCACTATTAAATAGTCACGCGTGAAATAAAATTTTGAGATCTGTATTTGTTTGAAAAAAGAAACAAAAACGTAATGAGATAATAAATTAGACGTTTTGTGGTAAGCGGATAAAATGTAGGTATAATTCACGCGGTAATACGACAAAAAAAAATTACCGAAGACATTAATGGGCGTCGGACAGGTTCTCTCTTTCTGAGCTTGAATCTTGAAGATTTTAATGTCTCCGCCGGTGCCGTTTCTATGATATTGATATTTAAAAACGAATGTGCAGCCCTCGTCACCGGGTGTTGGGCATATGCGGGCGCCGTTCTGCTCGTCCTTTGCAGGATCCTCCTCGATGGCGTCGACCTGCAGAATAATGAGCGTTGCATCGCGAATTTATTGATCGCTCTTGTTGCAGCTTGCGCAAAGTGTAGATTTTATCTAGAGAAAGAAGAGCTACCAACAATATCAATGTCGTGCATGCACAAGTCGCACTTTTTATTCTTCGCAAGCGGTCCCGCGTTATACGCCACACACTCCACGCAGTCCTTCAGCTCTTCGCATCGTTGTCCCGGACATGTCTATAAGAAGTAACATAACAGACATATACAACATATACATGTACAATGTATTTTTTTTTTTTTTTTTTTTATTCTAATTGCACGCGTGTGAACACACGCTGAAATACGTTGCATTCTAGATGGCACAACATTGAACATAATCTTGTAAAATCGCATGCGGGTAGTCAATTAGAGGGAAAATTTAAATATTAGGTTGTGGACGTGCATATGAAATTGCCGATTGCGAATACAATGTAGTTTTCTTTATTTCGTCAAAGGAAGCCCGCTTTTACCGCGAATATCGTAATTAATTATCTTGAATACAAAATGCGAACCTTCGATCTTATTCTTTATCTTAGTTTTAATCTAAAGAAAACGCTTGTCGATTTTCGTCACGTATTCAACATTTATTCCATTTTGTACGTGCGGGCACTTACCGGGCACTCCTCGCAATACTGTCCGGAATATCGGATATTGTCCCGCTCATGGCAGTGGCAGCTGCCGCAGATGCAGTCGCCGCGTCCGCTGCAAATCTCGACGTTCTCGCCCGACGGCGGAATGCATGTGCTGTTGGTCTCCTTGCAGTCGCACGTCTCGCCACCCCATCCCGGCAGGCAATTGCAGGTACCGCATTCACACTTGCCCCGTCCGCCGCAGACCTTTAAAGCGGACAAAGAAGAGACGAACCGGTGAGGCATAATGGAGTATACGTACAAAAGCGTGTAATTTGTCCTACCGCCCTTATAAACGGCGGCTACCGCGCTCGCTCGGAGGAGAGATTGCCGTGTAACTTCCGCGCGAATTTGTTAAGACCGGCTATCAGGTGAGAACACGGAAATGCATGCGATAATGGGTAATTCTCCGCAACCTCCGTTCTTCGCGCAAGCAATTTTGTAAATATTCGAGTCGATGTAAATATTCAAACAGTACATTGAAATAAAAGAAGACTGTATTGAAAAGTACTAAGAGAATTTTTGTGTTCATTCTCGTACTTTTCCAAAAACCTTTGTTCTTGAAAAGACGTTAGATTGTGAGAATTGATTTTTGAATATTACCGCGATTTAATAATTGATTACAGATATTCAGTAATTGATTATTGAGTATTAACATACTTTCTTTTTTGTTAAATGTTTTTTTTTTAATGAAATCAATTTGCACATGTATTTACATTCGCGCGCGGATACATACCTGGCCGCCACTGCGTTTACAAGAGAAATTGTCGCACTCGCAGTACTTCCCGTAGAACATTTCGTGCGGGTTGTTCGATCGCTTGTCGCAGTCGCAAACGCCGCACTTGCACATGCCGTGACCGCTGCAGATCTCGGTGTTGTTATCGGGTCTGCAGTCGTCTGTCGAGATCGAACTGTCGGCGTCATTTCCCTTGCATTCGCATTGCTTCCCGTAAAACCCGGGATCGCAGAAGCACACGCCGCACTCCGATGTGCCGTTGCCCTTGCACTCCGCGGCCTTCACTTGATATCCCTGTGTCGCAAATGTTCGAAATTCGATATTTTCAAATTTCTATTTTGGCAAACGCGAAGTAACACTCTTCTATTATTTTTAACTAAAATTCTAAATTACAAACCGAATGTCCGGGTCTCTCGCAAGAACAATCGCACATGAGTTCCAGGTCAATTGTCAAACTCTCGTTTATACCTCTTGGTTTTATCTCTATGGTTTGACGCCATTCTGTTGGATCTGCAGGGCATTCTGTCACCTAATAAAATCGTATAATGTATCATCATCAATCAGAGTGCAAATAATTGTCTATTTATTAATTAATTCGCGTACTTTGAGTGCAATTTCGAATTCGATCACGTTATCAACGCGAATTCCTCCGCATTCCTGACGCTCCAACATTCCTCCTGATTTGTTTAAACATTTGGAGAAATATTTGATGTCTACCATTTGCGGTGCAGTATCAATTAGCGTCACCGAGTCTACCAATTTCTACAAGTTGTTACACGATATGTATTTATCTGTTGTATAAATAAAAAATACACACGGTTATTCACAGAGTAAGTATATTGTCTTACACGCACCTCGTATTCGCTCCTCACTAAAGCGACGACATTTTCGGAATCGTTGTCCAAGGTTCCGGTTGAAGATCCACTAACACGCCGGCTTAATCGCTGATAAGTCGCGTCTTTGTGACTGGGCACGGCAAAGATAATGTTTATATTATGCTCGTGCGCTTTTCTATCGATCTAAAGAAATAAACCGGTTCGAGGTATAAATATCTGCTTGAGTTGTTATTTTTTATCTGTACGCACAAAGAAGAATCTTACCTGAGAGATCGACGGATAATCCTGCAGAAGAGAATGCGTGTAGAATCCTTCATTATCTAAATGACACTTGCAGTCATTAGGTTCGATTATTCCTGCAAGCTGACAAATGTTGTTGTTTTTTTTATCTTTAAGTGCATATTTTTACACACTTAGTTGACCGGTTAGTCTCGGTGCATGATGATTTATAAATTCCCGTACCTTACCGTCTCCGGCAACGTGGAACACAGCGTCGGTCGAGAACACGATAAGATGACGTGCCTTTTGGCGCCAGCCGATTTCCTTGGTGCATACTATGACCTGCATCATGGCATCGAGTCCGCCTTCGGGACCGTCCAAATTACCCGATATCGGTGCTGCTTGCACTTGGGCCTAAAAGTTTTGAGTATATATAGGGTATATATATACTAGAGTATAGGGTATATATATACTCTA